>JACTOM010000913.1:1289350-1304783 GCA_015832385.1 Elymnias hypermnestra | reverse complement strand
CTTCGGTGATCGGACGAGAACCGGTGTGTTCAACGTGGTGTGGACGTTGGCGATTAATGGGAGGAATTTATCAAATAGTTAATCATACTTGCATTAATTAATATTTTTATTTTTTTGAAGGGTTAATGATATTGGTTAAATATTGTTTACGAATCATTTAGTATGTTAATGTTTCACTAATTTACGATTACTAGTGTTGTAAATTCGACCAAAATTATTAATGTGAACATTACGAAGGTTCAATTTCCAAAGACTACTAATTGTTAATGATAGTACAAAACTTCTCTTGTGAACGTTGTTTTTTCATAAAAGCTCTTTTATCGTTTGCTAAATATCTGGCAAACAATTTAAGAAAATCAAAATATCTTTATTCAAGTAAGCCTTTACAGAATTCTTGAATCGTCAAATAATTTTTTTTCCACGACATTAATTCTAATGTACGACTGGTGATGGTATCAAAGAACGACTTAAAATTTAAAGCTACTAGGGTTCCTCCGCCTTCCTTATATTAGTTTATGATATTTTAATTAAAACAGTTATTTTGCAAAGTATAGTATAATTTTTGAATTAAATTTCTTTCAAAGAAGGCTTTGAATTTATTACGGGATAATTCTAGAATGTCTTTGGGGATTTTATTAAAGAAACGTATACAGTTACCCCTAAATGAGTTGTTGAGTTTTACGCAGCCTACTAGAATTTCTAACAAGTTTATTTTCATTTCTTAAGTTGTATTTGGTACATCCACTCTTGTTATTAAGAGAGTCAATATTTTTTGTACCTACAACAAGTTTTCTAATATGTATACGCAGTGAACTGTAATTATTAATCTTTTCTCAAAATGACTATAACTATATAACAATACATGTAGTGGCAACACTACATTTATCTATATTTATACACTTACATATTTTAGAATAATTTTATACCTTGTTTTTACTGAGAAATATTATTATTTCTCATTCATCTCATTATGAGATACATATGTCATAAATATTGTAAAATTAATTATCAACGAACGGACAGATCCGTACATCTCATTTTTATATACGTAGCAATGCATAAGCGCCGTTACCATCTCAAGTGGTCGTAAGGGACTGCATACCCTCAGACCTTGTCCCAGCTAACAAAAGCAACCACGTCTCGAAATCACGCTCTAGTTATATTTGTTGTCCCGGTAAATACGCGTTGCTATTTATATATTTATAAACGTACTATTTATTATAATAGTAATATATATAATAGTGTCTCCTCTATCCTTTCAACCAGCATACCGTAACCATTATCCAATCCCTTTCAGTATAATCCTCCTGACTCAAAAATAAAAGTGAGAGTGCTTTATTGGTGTAGTCTTATTCACATTACCCAAACATCGCACATCGCGTCACTGGTGATCCTACATCACCTCACCAGCGACCACCACGTCGCTTCACTAGTGACCTACACAAAAGAGTGCGTCATTGTGTCAATTCAATAGTAGCGTGTGTAATGTTTTCTAATTAAGATCAGCAATAACATGTTGCTGAAGTATTGCTCGTAAAAATTGTGTAGGCGTTAAAAATATATTCCTCAAATTTTGAAATTAAATATAATTATTAAAGTTACAGCGGTTAACTCAAATTAAACGTGATATATATAAGCACAAATTCAAATACAGATATATTATATATATTCCCAGTCCTAAGCTGTTTAATGAATGTAAAAACGTGTTACCATGAGATACTCGAGCGTTTCAACTTGAAGTAGTCCTACATAAATGTTACCTTGACAATTAACTGGAGGGTATTGTGGAGCATTTCGTCTGATCTGTATTTCGCTTATTTTAATAGCATTATGTCTTACGGCATACTGTTATGGGATAAGGCGGCCGACATTCAAACTATATGTACTTTACAAAAAAGAGCAAGCTAAAAGGTTAAACGAAGGTCAAAGAGACATCAATTTTGACGGTGCCCTATATATTCATTAACATTTAATATATCCGTGATAATATTCATTTATACAGCAAAAGGAGCGAATCACACAATTTTAATACAAGAAATAAAACTAACATGTAATGCAATATTTTAGAGTGAAAAACGTTCAGAAATCATTTTTCGGGTTGAGCATATGCATTTTTAATAAAATACCCGAATCACTTCTGAATTTCTTTACACATAGTTGTAAGAAATATGTTTATAATGTCCTATTACAAAAACAATATTATAATATTGAATATTATTTAAGTGACAAAGATTCAGACTTGATTCCAGTTGCACATGAAAGCTAAACACATTGTAAAGGAATCAACTTTCTGAATCGGTGGTAAAACAGACTACTGACGATTCAAAAGTACTTTTAGAGCCTGCTTGAATAAATAATATTGTGAAAATGAGTTATTGATTGAAAAGTAGATAAAACAATGTTAAATACGTATGTATACTTATTTTCATTCTCACTGGCCTCATTTCGAAGTTGGTTTCCACTTGTTCCAACTTCTTCGTCATCTGGTGTTTCTATCGGGAAAAGCGGTTGTGATACTTCACAATCTTGTATTTATTTAATAATATTGAAGTAATAAAAAACAGAGGTAACTTAATTCAAAAGTATCTTGTAACATGTCGTATGTTATGACGATACCTTCGTACGCCTTATAAGGTGGGTTTCAACAAACCAATTCGGCTGTAACTTTCCACCCGCATCTTTCTTTTGCAGCTTATCAATCTCACGAACTCCCGTCAACGAATCCCCCTACATTAGGGGTTCATATATGGTAGAGGTACATTACATGATGCAAGTTTGCCAGAGACTTAATATGGGCATACAGAGCCCATATTAAGACTCTGACATGCAAACTTCACTCAGCTGCATTTGCTGTTAGAAAGTATTTGACTTATTTTCATAGCATCATGTCTTACGGCATACAGTTATGGTGTAAGGCGGCGGACATAGAAACTATCTTTATATTCCAAAAAAGAAGAATACGTGCCATATATCAATTGGGATCTCGTGTTTCCTTATGAAAAAAATTGTAAGAAACTTCAATTCTCACAATATATATTGAATAACATTTATATCCGTAATAATATTCCGCATGAAGCCCATAATCAGCGACCACGTCTCAGAACCGTAGGTCATCACTGGCAACACGCACTGTTCGAAGACTTTGGTCTTCAGGCACTGAACTTTGGTTCAGAGTCACTCAGCGTGCGATGGAGAGGAGTTTCTCTACGTGATCGAATTAGAAACGAAGAGATCCGTAGTAGAACCAAAGTCACCGACATAGTTCTACGAATCGCGAACCTGACGTTGGGGGCCGAAGCTGCACCGGACGGCGCAGTGTAGGCAGACCTACAAGGTGGACTGATGATATAAAGAGGGTTGCGGTAGCCGTTGGAGCCAGGCGGCGGCAGATCGGGCCTTGTGGACGTCATTACGTGACCCCTATGTCCAGCAGTGGACGTCCATCGGTTGAAGCGACGACGACGACGAATAATATTCATTTATACAGTAAAAAGAGCGAAATACACAATTTTAAAACAAGAAATAAAAGAAATCTTGTAATGCCTTATTTTTGAAGTAAAGAAGGTTCAGAAATCATTTGTCTAGTTAAGCATACGCAGTTTTAATAAGATACTCGTATCACTGTTGGGTTTGTTTCTACATAGTTTTAAGAAATATGTTGAAAACATTTTATAACAAAACACATTACCTTGTTGAATATTATTCAAGCGACAAATAAATGCATTTCTCAGCGGAATCCACTTTCCGAACCGGTCGTAGATGTATTACCAACGGATAGTCGAGTCGACGAGTCATGCGCAAAATCCCCTCTCGGGTGCAAAGTCCCCTCCCCCTATATGAGAAGGATATCGAAAATAAAAAACTCGTTTTTTTGTGTATTTTAAAATTATAATTACCATCGGTCAAGCGCTGGCCTATTAGCTAAAAAATTATCACCACGAGATACAGCCGGAATACACTTGCTATTTATGCTACTTAATATGTTTTTATTATAATTTTTTATATATTCTAGGTTAGCAAGTGGATTTCCGCTGTCATAAACTTTTAGATAATTAGGAAGCCTAAGTCAAGATATAAAAAAATTACACTAACATTGGTTCTAACTTGCGGAAGTATTAAGTTCTATTGCATTATTTATATGCTTACCCTTTAACCTTTTTTAACATGCTAATATAATATTTTGTATGTACTAGCTGTTCGAGGTGTTATTCTGGTAGTTCTCGTTTCCTTGCTTAATTATTTTTAGGTGATAACTTCTTATGTGAGAGTACTCCGTTACGTTACGTAACGCGATACATCTTCCCTTTCTCTCGCGTATGCTACACCGGTTGCTCCTCTCTCACTCTAACCCAGCGCTAGCAGCACTAGTCTTATTGCGCAGAAACGCTTTCTCTCTCTACTCAGCATACCCATAGTCAGCAACCACGTGTCAGAACCGTAGGTTATCACTGGTAACACGCACTGTTCGAAGACTTTGGTCTCAGGCACTGAGGGATATCGGATGAAAATATCTAGCGTAGTTTCCCGAATGCTGCCCAACCGAGTTGGATTCGGCGGTTGACCTCCTTCTCGAAATTGGACCTACCTAGCTGGACAATATATCCCAGATGTGTACTCGTCAGCAATTTCGAGAGCTGAGTTCTCATCTATGACTTGGTGTGACGGTACATGGATATTAGACATAATTTTCGTCTTATCCCATGGTCATTTTCAGGCCCACCTGTTGAGAAACTCTGCTGAGGTCATCGAGCATTCAAATCAAATCAAAATATTCTTTATTCAAGTAGGCTCAAAAAGCTCTTTTGAATCGTCAATAGTTTGTCCGTTGGTACAAATCTACCACTGGTTCGGAAATTTGATTCCGCTGAGAAGAAACCGGTAACAAACCCAACCTGACTGTAGGCAATTAAATGTGTAGGGTGTTGAAGTGGTAAGTGCTTAATCACCTTTAGCAGTGCTCGCTGTCCCGTTCGACTTCAAGGTATGTCTTTGCAACGGGACCCCACGAACAGATGCAATAGGTGATTATACTCGTACACTGTGCCAGTGCTTTATAAATTTTTATGAGAAGCGGTAAATCAGCAACCACTCTCAGAGCTTTAAATGTATAGATCAGTTTTCTTAATTTCTTTGAAAGTGATGATTTGTGTTTTTTCAATTAAGATTTTTATCAATTTATACCTAAATATTTTGTCTGTAGTTCTGCATAATGTTTTACTAGAGCATTGTAAGTTTAAATTATTATGAATTAAATTGCATGGAAATGAGAGGATATGTGACTGTGATTTAGTTGGTATGGACGCTTTCGATTTACTAAAACAAATATATTTTGTTTTGTCACTGTTTAGTGTCAGTAGGTTGTCTTCTAGCCAAGAAATTATAACAGAGAGACCACTTTCTACTTAACCATGCACGTGCTAGTCCATGAAGTCCCATGGAAAAGAAAGATAGTGTCATCTGCAAACATTTGTGTATTTCCTTATATTTGTGTATACGTTGATGTACACTACAAAAAGTGTTGGGCCTAAAATACTGCCTTGCGTCACGCCGTATTTTATGTCACTAAAGTCACTAGTGTGACTGTAAACTCTCACATATTGCTTACGATTTGTAAGATAACTCTGGAATCACTTAAAGACATTTCTACGAATTCCGATATTCTCCAAGCGAGTTAGTAATATCGGAATAGATACGGTATCAAATGCCTTTTGCAAATCAAGAAATATTCAGAGAAATTTCTTTTTATTATCAAGGTATGATATTATCTTAGAAGTCGTCTTTATATTTTTATCTTTGTATTACAAAAAAGAGCAATACGTGCCATATATCAATTAGGATCTCGCGTTTCTTTAAGAGAAAAATTCAAAGAAATATCTATACTCACAGTACCGTCGCAATATATATTAAACAACATTTTATATATCCGTGATAATATTCATTTATACAGCAAAAGGAGCGAAACACACAATTTTAATACACGTAATTAACACGTACTTGTAATGCCATATTATAGAGTGAAAAAGGTTTTGAAGTCATTTGTCGGGTTGAGCATACGTATATTTAATAAGATACCTGAATCACTTCTAGGTTTGCCTCCACATAGTTTTAAGAAGTATGTTAAAAATGTCCTAATAAAAAAGGCATATTGTAATTGGTGACGCCACTTTTGGCGGTACTTTAGTTTTATATTTTGATGGTGCCGCGTAAACATCCTTTTCCCAAAGTACCCTTACTTTTCCCTCGCGTGCATATACCGTCTACGCTTTCGTCGCGACAAGGTGTGTTTCGCCTACCGCTGATATCTTCGCAAAGAATTCCGCTCATATCTTCGTCTAGAAGATATAACCGCATGAACTATCGAAGAAGTGAGCCGCAGGCCGTGTAGTGCAGTGATAGTGATTTTCTCCGCCGCAACCACGCCCGTGCACAGCCCTATTTTGGGAAGGACTAGAAGACCCCGACACTCGAGGTACGTGCACGCGATTCCTTTTTTCCCCCCTTCATCAGTATCACCCCTTACGCGGCCACCTCGCTAAATTCTCCTTCTTTCGTCTTCTTCCTTATATCTAACCGCCTATACAGTCTATTCACTCTATTCCAATTCCCCGCCCCACTACAAGGACGGTGGCACCCTCTGCGCTGCCGCTCCAGTAATGTTGAAGATTATTTAAGCGACAAAGATGTTTGGGCTTGATTCCAGTTGCACATGAAAGCTATACACATTGTAATCTACAAAAAAACTATGTTTAAATGAGTAACCGTAAAGTTTCTTGAAGGTTGCTTCTCAGAGGAATCAACCTTCCGAACCGGTGGTAGATTTGTTACCAACGGACAGACTACTGACGATTCAAAAGTGCTTTTGAATCTACTTGTATAAAGAATATTTTGATTTGCTTTGGTTAAAAAAATATTACTAATAGGTACTGAAACATCGGTCGATAATTGTGATTTTCTCTCATATATTATGATCTCCTGAGAATATGAGGATACCCGTTCTTGTTGACCCTTGACATGGCGATAGGAGTATGTAATCTCACCTGATGTTAAGTCATTAGTGCACGGGAACCCGGGACTTTGCGAGGCCGAACAAGTTTGAAATCTTGTTTCTTGTAATACGTCGTATGTTTAAAATTTAAATCAATCATTCTGAATGATTTATAACCGGCTCTCACAATAATATTAATTACTGTTATTTTTTTTACTTTAAGAAGTTACATTTAGTTGAGCTTAACAAAAAATGAATCGGCATATTTTTTTTAAGTCTTGACGAGCCAAATTCATGTAATTCCTGATTCTACGCTTGAATTGGTGGGAAGCTTTGGCCGTGGTTAATTTCCATCTTACGTTCCTTTATATTGCTATGTAGAAGTCATAAAAAAGAAAATAATTAATTAACTCCATAGCAGGAATAAAGGGTAAATTGCAATATGGAGAATATGGACATATGTTTACACAAGGTATATAAGGAATATGGATATAAGGGGAAAATAGAAAAAGATGACGGCCTCAGTGGTCCAGGGTTGCGAGAATACGTTTCATTTTCAGAGATCCTTGTTTCGATTCCGGGCCGAGCGAATGTAGTAAATTCATTTTTCTAATTTGTCCGTCTGGACTGGTGGGAGTCCTCGGTCGTGGTTAGTTGTCATCCTGCCAGGAAAGTTGTAAATGATGCTCTATTTTCCTCTGCAATACTTTGTAGAAGTCATAAAAGAGTGAATAATTGTTTTTCTCTATATTAGGAATGTAGGGTAAATGGCAAGATGGAGAATATGGACATATGGAGAATAAGAAAAAGTATTAATACAAGGTATATAAGGTATATGGACATATGGGGAAAATGTAAAAAGATGACGGCTTTACTGGCGAAGGGTGCAAGAACACATTTTATTTTCAGAAGTCCTGGTTTCGATTCCGGGCAGGGCAAATGTAGTAAATTAACTTTTCTAATTTGCCCTTCTGGACTGGTGGGAGTCTTCTGTCGTGGTTATTTGTCATCATGCCAGGAAAGCTGTAAATTATGATCTATTTTCCTGTACAAAACCTTGTAGAAGTCATAAGAAAGCAAATAATTATTTATCTCTATAGGATAGGATTAGAGGGTAGGATTAGGAGGAAGATAGTATATTCCTCCTATGTATGGTAATTGGAGGGCATAGTTGGCGCAATGCTCACCGGTGATAGAGAGAGGAGGGCATTGGCCTCCTTCTATGGAACTGTTATTTCGCTGAAGGAGGCACATGAGAGGCAGAACTCTGTGGATGCTCCTTTACTACGGCGCAAGAGGAGGAGACGTAGATTTGCGCTTCTCCCTTCTTCCGTCTTCCAGATTAAAAAAAAAGTAAGGTAAGTAGCAACCCATTAACATCCCACTGCTGGGCACAGGCCTCCTCACTCATATGAGAGAGGGTTTCTAGAGCATAGACCCACCACGCTGCTCCACTGCGGATTGGCAGGCATAGTACACAAGTGTACTCTCTATTCCTTCACCCTCATAGTCCGACATGACGGCAATCCGACTCGACCGGAGAGAGATCAGGCGCAGGAGCGACGGCTTAACGTGCTCTCCGAGGCCAGGGGGTGGATCACACCGCCAACTTCCCAACTTCGGGCAAATATTGAGAAAATCTTAATAGAAAACTCAATATCCATTTATGGATTGACCCGACCCGGGACTCGAACCCAAGACCTCATGTCTGTAGTCGAACATGCTAACCACTAGACCAATGAGACAGTCTTCCAGAAAGAGAAATGAGTCTTCCAGAGTGTCAGGGCTAATTGCGTCTACCGATCGTCTGGTGCTCCACAAAAGGATGTGGAGGGTATCGCTGGGTTTTAGTGGGTATTCTGACTTGCTAGTTAGTCCCATACGCCCGATTATGGGTGTGATCGAAGTACGTAAAGGCATTTCCCAGCGTAAAAAAAGGAAAATAGGATAAATGGAGAATATGGATATATGGAGAATACCGACATGTGATAAAACAAGGTATATAGGGAATATTGATATTAGGAAAATGTGAGGGATGGAAATGGACATGCGGGAAGATTTAATAAATTTACTGCCTCAACGGCGCAATATTGCGAGTACGCGGTTTACTAATGCAGTCAATTCACTTTTCTAATTTATCAGTTTAGACTGGTGGGAGATTTTGGCCGTGGTTAGTTACCTTACCAGCAAAGACATACTGGTAAACAAAAGATATGTGTTAGGATACCATGAGATAAATTACCTCCTAATGTTAACACACTTCCTTCTTAGACTGTATGATCGCTTATTATCAGCTACGACAACAGTTAAGTAGGCAGCCTATCAACATCCCACTGCTGGGCAGAGGCCTCACGACTCATTCGAGGAATTAAAGAGAATAGACCCACTACGCTGTTCTGCTACGGGTTGGTCCCGTTCTCACGATATGACGGTTGTCTTACGATGTTGTCTTCACCGAGAAGCTTAATAGGGAATATGGATACATGGTTTTTTAAACAGAAGACAATCTTGTATATACAATTTTGCAAGGAGATCCTTTCGTCGGGTAGACATTCACTAAGATCTAATTTGCAATTTACGGGAATGGATGTGGAATACAGGGAACATACATGATGAATAAGGGTGTAGTGGATGACGGGATGAGTAATATAATGGAGTATCCCTATAATAGTGAGAGACGGCATTGTGAAATGGATCCCTTACTTAAACGACTAGTTTTAGAAAGATGATTCAGTCAGTATTTCGTTTTAATCAATGTCAATCCAAGCAGCAAATAATAAATGAACAGATAACCCAATACGGATATTACGAGAAACTTGTAAAAACCTGTGTTAGTAGATTTAACATATTCATTTAATGAACGCAACGTTATTCTTTAATTAGATGTTAATCTTCATGTCAAGCGATGTATATTTAAATCAGTTTTATTTTGAGTTTTTATTATTCATACTGCGTTAATACATACAATAAAAAACTTTATAACGTATGTCGGTACATGAAAAGTAATAAAATCACTTCGGGTATCTTTATCGCATTTATATATAGGTTAGCTGATTCTTGCGACACGTTTGGCTATTTCGTTGGCTGAGATACCTACAGATACAAAGTGAAAAGCTTTTAATAACACACATAAAATCGCGGACATGTTGGTATTGCAAAGAAACTTTCACCTATATCGATCAAACCATTATAACATTATGAACAAAGTCATGAGCACCATAATAGCCAATTTAAAAATCAAGTACTTTTGATATAGTTCAATTTTCATTAATATCGGTCCAGCCGTTCTTGAGTTATAATATAAATTCTAGTAGGCTGCATAAAATTAATAACTCATTTAAGGGTAACTGTATACGTTTCTATAATAAACTCCCACAAGATGTTCTAAAGATGTCAATTAATACATTCAAGTCTTTGTTAAAAGAAAGTTGATAGAAAAATCGTATTATAAGTTGTAAGAGTACTTAGACAATAGAAACGCCAGGGAGTGAACGAACTGCTCTAATGTGAATTGAAATGTATTAAACTAATATGATATTTTAATGATGATGGTAACAGAAATAACAAAATACCCGCCTGAGTTTTGGGAGTGTTTTGGGCTCTTCTCGGATCAGGGCGCGAAGGAACCCTCGTAACTAAAAAAAAATTATGATGTAAAAACACTTTATAGGATTTTACATGGTCATATTAACTGCTCAGATATTCATGAGAAAATTAATTTCGTTTCAATTTATGTTGTATACAATGTAATGTATGTTCGTTTCAAGTTATCATTAATGTTCCAATAATCTGTCCCTAGGAACCATATAAAAACATTTAATTTAAATTACTCTAGGACCAATGTTGGAAGATATGTTCCTTTGAACAGACTCATGGAAACTTACAACATAGTCTCACGTAAACGCGATATTGATATTCTCGGTTGTGACGATTATTTAAAATTTGTCGAAATTATTACAAATCTTCTCCGTATTTAGATTAGTTTTAGACTAAGTTACATTAATTTTTGTTATTCATTGTCTTACTTTATTTGCATGTCCTCATTTCTCTTTTTCTTTTTGTTTATATCACACTTAATTTAATTTTATATTCAATTGTGCTGTATACACCTGTAATGGCTAGTCATACTGAACGAATCTATGTTATAAATTTATAAGAATGTCTAGTGGTAAGTCGATGATGTATCTATCTCTAAAGAAATAAATAAAAACTTTAGATTTTAAGTCGTTCTTGAGTACCATCATCATCAGACGTATATAAGAATCAGAGTGTGGAAGAAAAACATATTATTTGACGATCCAAAAGTGCTCTAATATGTCTACTTGAATAAAGATCTTTTGATTCGATTTAATATAAATATAATATTTTTTGCGATAACTTCTAAGATATACATTTAAATTATATGGTGTAGTAAGGCATTAGAAAAAAACATTACGAAACCACGATGCAAGTGAAAACTTTGTAAAATATATACGAGAGTGCGTTTATTAATGGGGGGCCATCATATTGACCTTGGCTGTTATGTCAAACGCCTTTAATCCTACTCCGCAGACGGCAGACTAACTAGCAGACAAAAAGAGAAACAAAATGTTTGCTCGCATCTCTGTCTCCTGCCCCCTACAGAAATATACCAAACCTTATTGGCTATGAGTGAAAGAGAGAAATAAAATATGTGCTCGAACCTCTTTCTCTTGCGCTTACAACAAGAAGAGAAACAAAGAGAAACAAAGTAATGAGAATCAGAGTAATGAGAGACAGAGTAACAATATTATAACTAAGCTTGTTGGATATAGAATGTGTATGTAATTGGGAATGAGGGAGTATTTATATAGGACGATGTGGTAGGGATGGAGACGTGGTGGGTGTGAGAGGGTTGTTAACTTAACTAGCTTATTTATTGTAATGAAGCTTATCTACTAATTGATTTTTACAACGATAATGAGTGAATACTAGTGAGAATATGGAATGACAATACTGAAGGTTACTAAGCTAGGTATTTTATATGTATAGGTATGAGTATTATATAACATATGCTCGCACCTCCCTCTCCTGCCCCTACAGTAATATACGAAAGGTATATTCGCGATTATAAACTTGCAGGAATAGATAATGACTGAGGAATGAATATAAAACACGTAATTACACACGTACAGTATCAGATCGTGTCCTCATATTTACTACCACTTTCGTACCGGAGATATACAGACAAATCCGCAAGTATATTCTAGTATAGCTTTAATAGCCATGGCAATAAACTGAAATAGGTTTTTATAGTGTGAAAAGATTTTATTGTTTCATATATTGTTTTTATTTCATTTAAATTCACATATGAGTGGTTCGGTTACAATGTGACTTCCTGTATTTATTTTTTAATATTATAAAAAACAGAATATATACGTTTAAACTTTTGTTCATTGATTTTATAACCCAAAGAATCGGCAAATGCATTCAAAAGCACAATATCGTTGTTATTTTTTACGTTAGTAAGGAATCCACCATCGGTTTGGAAACTTAGTTCAAATTGGAAAAAAACTCAGTAGATACTCTTTTGGACAAGGTTATTTTAAGCTTCCCCTTTCATTTTTTCAAGTTCTCCATTTTTGTCGCTGCGAAACGTCTTTGCGTACCCCGAACCAAATCTTATCCTAAACCTAAAATCTAATCATAGCACTCGCCAGAATACCCACTAAATCCTAGCAATATGCTCCCCATTTTTTTTAATGGAGCACCAGAGGATCGGTAGACGCAACCTATCCAGGTCCAGAAAACTTCAGCTTGGAAAGTTAGGAAGGTGGTTGGAGTAAAGTGAAGCTATACCTCCTAACTTCTTATCTCCTGCGACGGAGAAGAGGAGTGTCCACAGCGTTCTCCCTCTGCCTGTCATGCCTTTAGCCCCGCAAATACCAAACAATAAAACCGTAATCAGCCCCGCGGTTTGAAATCCCAACGCCTCACGCCACTTTTGGATCAATTCTCTCTCTGCTATAGCCCTTTGGATCTCGTGGGCATAACGTTGATGTCCAGAAGGTTCTTGCAGCCGCCCGTTTTTTTTCAAGTTCACCTTATAAGTTCTATTGGTAAAAGTAAAACGATTGCCTCAATGGTCTAGCATGTTCGCATATAGGTATAGCATGGTCCTGGGCTCCTGGATCCTGGGGACAGACGTATTTAAGAACCGATGTTTAGTTTTCTATTAAGATTTTCTTAATATTTGCCCTTGGAGTGCACGTTAAGCCGTCGGTCTTGCGCCTAATCTCTCGCCGTTCGTGTCAGATTCCCGTCACATCGGTCTATGACAGTGAAGGAACAGAGATTGCTCTGGTCTATTAAGCCTGGCAATCCGAAGTGGAGCAGCGTGGTGGGTCTATGCTCTAAAATCCCTTTCTCCTATGAGTGAGGGGGCTTGTGCCCAGGAGTGGGACGTTAATAGGCTCTTACAAAAATCCTGATGAGTCGCCATTCGTCATCGCCATCGCAAACTCAGCATTTTTATAAGTTTACGTGAAATGACACTGAGCTTCCATATACAATTGAAACTAAAACATTTTTCTTTAAAATGATTTAATATTAACATTATCATAAGATTTCTATATTGAACCTTTGAGTTATTTGGCTTTTAAGTTATATAAATTTGTTACTGATTCTCTAAAAGAATGTTAGTTTTTTTTGTTTGTAATTATATTTTTTTTTATTGTTAAATTGTTGTGTGTTAGTTTATAAGTTTACGATGGGGCTGGCGTGTATTTTTAATAATACAAAAGCCCCTTAAAAACAAGATTTCTATATAGGAATATAATGTAATCTTGCTAAAAATGCATATGAACCCGCCTAATGATGTCGAAATCTACCAAAAACGACAAGTTTTTATTTCTTAGATTAAAGCTGCGCATTTCTTTGTATAAGGCAATATTATTATACTACCAACCTCCCTACCTCCCTTAAACTTTATGTGTCCTCTTAGTACATTTAAGGGTCAGTTAAGGGGATCCTTACTTAAGCCCCTAACTATAAGTCGCTGTAGGGAATGTTACTGAAATCGAGCATAAAAGTATTTTATATTTAACGACTTCGTAAGTAATTTGGAGTTGTAAAATCAAATTATTCTGCACTTTTGAATCGTCAGCATTATGTTCGTTTTTAACAAATCTACCACAGGTTCTGGAAGTCGATTCCACTGAGAGGGAACAAGCAAGAAACTTAGCAGTTATTCCTTTAAATAATAAAAGAGAAATAACCACCGAGTGGGAGTGATATGAAAGGCGCTCGGTAGAGCAGCCAAGTCCATGGCTCGCATCAGCTGACCGTGAAGCATCTGTATTCTTGCACATACGTGCAAATTTTACAATTTAATGACGTCTAGATAATTTGTCAAGGTGCATGACCCCACGTATAATAGTACACTAGGAAAGCGTCATGATGACAATCACTTTAATAACATGTCATTAGATATGCAATAGAATGTCTACAAAGTAACGTATCACTTTTGTAACATCAAAAACACATGATTATCTCACTGATAATACGAATATAAAGTTTGTTATTATGTTTGCAAACCACGCAAAAACGGTTGAACTTATCTCGCTGAAATTTTCCATGTAAATGATCTCAAAAGATGATAAAAAAAGCACACACCTGTGTTTGTTCTGGGTTCTTCTCAGAACCGGACGCGATAGAATCGTCGTAACCCAAGCATTTAAGTTGGATATATATGGCGGAGTGCAAGAGTCTGTGGATCGCTGCTCCGTGTGTAATAGTCTGTGGAACGCTGGCGCCATCTGTCGATAGGCGTGGGACAGAGACAATGGTGGCAGTCCGGCGGGAGTCTCTCGGCAGTTGTCGAGTAGCGCTCGACCGGAGTGGTCTACTGCTGAAACTGTCGCGTTCCTAGCTATAAGTGTTAATGAGTTTATGTAAATTGATATTGGGAACATTAAGTGATTGAACATTATAACTTGAGTTAATTAATAAAGTGTTTGATTGCACCAACATTACCCACGAACGCCCACAAAATAAGAAATTAAATAATGGATACAAATAATACGCAATTATTTCTTACTTTATAGAGCAAATTAATGTATTTGTAAGTTAGTTTTGAAGGCGGTTCTTTTTTTGTTAAAATATATATTTATTTTTTGATTTTTAGTGAATCTGAAGTAATCTAACAAATTTGTCTCAATATGTGTACACCTAAAACGCGTTTCTCATATGAGATAACACCGCTTAAATGAAACAACTTTACAAAGTTAAATTTACATTAATACCGCCGGGATCGAACCCGAAACCGTTATACCACCGCTTCACACATAATTCACCTTTCAAATATTGCAATGCGGCAACAAACGTAAGGTTATTGGCATTTGATTACAGACAGTTATATATTTTGCCATAAATCGCACCCTTACTGTAAGCCGTTGAGGAGTTCCTTTGATCTTCATATTTAACTATGAC
>JACTOM010000913.1:1278223-1288683 GCA_015832385.1 Elymnias hypermnestra | reverse complement strand
ACCGGAGAGAGATCAGGCGCAGGACCGACGGCTTAACGTGCTCTCCGAGGCACGGGGGTGGATCACACCGCCAACTTCCCAACTTCGGGAAAATATTGAGAAAATCTTAATAGAAAACTCAATATTGATTTTTTAAATTGGTCCGACCCGGGACTCGAACCCAGGACCTCATGTCTGTAGTCGAAAATGCTAACCACTAGACCAATGAGGCAGTTTCAGTTATTAAAGATTTATGCATTATAATTGTTAAACTATTATATAAACCTGAATGATTCCTGCCTTCAAACCATTCTCAAAGGGTTTTGATGGTTGACAATTTGAAAGGATATGGGGTGTGGCTGTGTTATGGATATGGCCGTTTGTTGTACTTGAATAACGGTGCTTCCCCCTCCGCCGCACGCCATGTGTTGCAGTCCTTACCTAGCGTACTAAATTCTTTGATTCGTTAGCTATTCAGTGGTGTATTTGATTTTTTGACGGAAGTGATAGATATGTAGTTGTAACACCAAACTGTATCCCCCGATTTTGTTATCATTTTTCATCAACAATATACTTATAACATATTTAAGGTACAAAATAAAAAAAGTAATTGTCATTGAAACAAGTTTTTTTTTGCTTGTAACAACTTTTCAAACAATAGGAAATAAAATTAGTAGTTTCTCATAATAAAAACATGGATTTTTATTATTATTTCAATGATAAATAATGGTTTAAATTAATTAAATTATTTATGTCGTCGCTGGCGTAATGGAGCAAGTACGCGTGTTTCTTAACAGAGACCGTGGTTTTGATTCCGGATAGGATTCTAAATTGTCTGAGTCTGGACTGGCGGAAGCTTTGGCCGTGGCCAAATTCAGTTTTATCATCATGTTTGCTCAAGTCAAGCACTCAGCTGCCAACTACAAAACAACATTATTAACTTCGTTGAATGGTTATCCTATTAAAAAATCTTAAGAGAAATATTAAACATGTACTTTATTTTACCATTAACAGTACCCGTAACTTATTAGTATTATTAAGGATTGTTATTTTACACCTTTGAGGTTAAAACTTTTATATACCTTGAATGTTATATTTATTCATATCGAAACAATAGCTTAAAGAATAAATTTTAAGTTTCTCGCTTATCGTTTACGAGATTAAATGTAAGAAATTCTATTGTGATCAATTTGGAGTCTATTAAACATTCTAAGAAAAGCTGTGATCCAAATAATGTTAAGGCTGAAGTTATTAAAGAATTAAATGAAAAATATGGGGAAAATGCCAATAAATTTTTACTGACGGTTCAAAAATTTACCAGAAATGGGAATACAGACATGTGTCCAAAATAAAAGATGATGTAGCTATTATATCGTTGGATATTATTGCGGTCTCAGAAGTCTTAAAATACGTAGCTTCACCTATTGTACTTGGACAGTAAAAGTGCTCTTCAACATCTGACTCGATGCACCTCTGCTTACAGAGGGCTACCGATAGCTTATGATATTCTGCAGCAGATCCATGATTTCTGCCGGAATGGCAGATTGTTGTGCCTGCGATGGGTTCCAGCACGTATAGCTATAAAGGGAAATGAAGAGGCGGACAGGTTTGCTAAACTGGGTGGTGCTATCGGACATGGTTTTGCTATCAGACCCTTTATTTCAAATTTAAACATTTGATTCGCAGTGTATTGAAATTGTATTTGGATGAAAGGTTCGGCATAAAAGGGATCTGGTATACGACCATGCAGAGCGAACCTCTGCGAGTACCCTGGTTTGGACATGCTACCGCAGGTAGAAACCATATTAAGGTAGCTTTCAAGTTACGGTCCAGGCATTATTCCTGTAATAAATATGCCTATTTGATGAATAAAGCGGCTACACCGAACTGCATTCTATGCGACCAATTAGAAGACGTACGGCATCTTCTTCTGGAGTGCATTAGAACTAGGAACGAAAGGCAATCGCTGATAAACCACTGAGGTCTAAATTGTTTCGATGTTGGCCTATTGCAGAGCATTTTGAGTAGTCCAACGCCAGAAATAGATGTATAATTTTATAATATGATAGTAGCGGGTTATCAATGATTAATATTAAAGTTAAGCTACGATGGGGATGACGTGTGTTGCGAACAAAAGTTCCGATTATCTTCTACATTAAAAAAAAAATTCTAGCTCTATACTCGTACGTGTTGATAATTCCATCCCTTACAACCCTTGTACCATCTCCTTTCTTAGGTTCTGGATTATCTGAAGAAGTGGATCCCGGATTGTCAGGCTCCCAGTTTGGATTTCGTAGAGGTCATTCTACTATTGACGCACTTATGTCCCTGAAGAGTCTTACATAAGGAGCGGTAAAGAGACATAGCGAACGCCTTCAATAGCCATAGGATGCCTTTATATCTTGGCAGGCTTTTGGAGGCGTTCCTCAAGGATAGAGAGATCACATGGAAGAGCAGGGGGAGGCTGTTCGAGCGACATGTATTTCGTGGGGTACCGCAGGGGTCAGTTTTAGGACCCTTGCTTTGGTATGTTGGCTTAGATTGGCTCCTGCGGTGTCCTCTTCTGGCAGGGATGGGGGTGTTGTGTTATGCACCCTCGTCACAGATCGGGGAAAAAAAATTATGAAGGCGGTCCGACTGCCGGAGGTAGGTGGTGCCTCGGTCAAGAACAGAATTCACATGTTGGGTTTGGAGGTGTCTATCAACAAGACAAGGGTCCTCCGCGAAGGGCAATACTGAATTTGAGGAGTTCAGTAGTAGAACTGAAAGCCCAGATGAAATATCTGGATCTCTGGACGGACGTTGAGGATTCGGGGCTCATTTCACCTGTCTCAGTCCTCGACTAATCGGCGTAGCTGCCGCGGTGGGGTGATTATTACCCAACATGGGTGGTCTGGGATGGCCCTGTAGGAAATTATATACCGGAGTATTTGCTAGTATGGCTCTGTACGACGCACCTGTGTAGACAATCGCTTTTACCGTTCGTAATAAAGCTCTCTTGCGAAGGGCGCAGAGAGTAATAGTGGTCAGAACGATCCGTGGATACTGTATTGTGTTCTGGATGGTAACAACACTCCTGGCGGGTGACCCTCCATGGGGGCTCCAGGCGGAAGTCCTGGCGTTCCGCTCTCTGCTGGTACCTGCATCCTATGGCAGGCCGGGAGAAATCGCCCATTTGCCACGAGTGCGATGACCCCGTCGACACGGCACACCATACTGTTGCAGAATGGTCGGCGTGCGCATCACAGCGGCATCTCTGGGTGTCGTTGATTGGCGGAGACCTCTCACTGACTAGTATTGCCCGCGCAATAGTCGCTAGTGAAGCAGGGTGGAGAGCCGTCGCCGAAAATGCTATCGCGCTAAAGGAGGCACATGAGAGGGAGCGGGAGGTTGCTCCTGATGCCTCTGCTATACGTTGCCGAATGTTGGGTGGTAGAAGGAGTGAATTTGCGCGCCCCGTCCCACTGCCTTGAGTTTTGATTCGGCTTCATCCGGGACACCATACTGGATTGAGCAAGCGGGCCACTGGTGTCCCACATTAGGATGATGTGGGACCTGTGCTTGGATTTAGTGGTGATTGTGTCTCATCAGTGAGTCCGACACTACCGACTCTTTAGTCAGGTTGCATAAAAGCATTACCCAACGAAAAAAAAAGCTCTAGACTATCTTTGAACCAAATTTAATCTAATTCGGTTCTGTAGTTTTAGCGTGAAATCGCAGTCAGACAGAGTTGCTTTCGCATTAATAATATTAAGAAAGGATAACCTTTTTTAACTTCAATAGGTCAGCAAGTTGAAAGTGAAAATTTAAAATGCAAATAACATGATATAGTCAATTATATATTAAGATCTCATTAACGAATACCATAAAGATATAAATTAAAATATATATATACAAGTTAAAATTTATAGAGGAAGACGATTCGCCAAATGATTATGTTGAAAATAATTTAGGATATTATCCCAGAATTTATAGTTATTAATCTGTGTTATTTATGTATAAATTATCTTCGTATAATGACGTTTAATATAAATTGACTGACTGACCCAACTTTATAGTTCCGATTACCGTTAGGAACACGAAAATTGGACATTTCGTGACGTTAGCAATAAATTTCCTAAAAAAGTGAGGGCTTTGTTTGAACGCGAATATCTTAGAAACTACTAGTTTGAATTGTAAAATTCTTATATTTTTGTATAGCCCATTTATCCAGGATGGCTATAGGCTATAAAACAACACGTTTTAACTAATAGAAATGCGGTATCAATGGAACAGGTTGCCTATGAACTTCCGTTGTGTGCACATGCCTTTTTAACTATTTTTACATTAAATAGGATTTAATAATAAAAATCAATAACCATACTAAATATTATTTAATTCCAGTAAACATAATAAACTTTCTTGTCAATGAATATACCATCGGTTTGGAATGTAGATACTATTGAGAATAATCATGCAGAAACTCGATAGTTACACTTTTCTATACGTGATAATTAATACAGAAATACAATTTTTTTTCGCTGAGAAATACGTGCGGGACTCGCTGTTTCCAGAATACCCACTAAATCCCAGCGGAGCCATCTGCATCTGAAATACGGGGCCAGAAGATCGCAACAGGATTCGAATCCGATGGCATCCCAGATGCCCTCTATAAAAGGCTCATTCAAGTAAGGGATAGCAGGCGGGCAAACGCACGCATTCTGCTCCCTACCCTCCTCCATCCGGGGTTCTTCACAACCAAATTGTGGGGTACGGGCCTCGAGGCAGTGCCTCATTACCCNATCCAGGATGGCTATAGGCTATAACACAACACGTTTTAACTGATAGAAATGGGGTATCAATGGAACATGCCTTTTTAACTATTTTTACATTAAATAGGATTTAATAATAAAAATCAATAACCATACTAAATATTATTTAATTCCAGTAAACATAATAAACTTTCTTGTCAATGAATATACCACCGGTTCGGAAGATACTATTGAGAAGAATCATGCAGAAACTCGATAGTTGCACTTTTCTATACGTGATAATTAATACAGAAATACAATTTTTTTTCGCTGGGAAATACATTTTCGTACGGAGTGCGGGACTCGCTGTTTCCAGAATACCCACTAAAACCCAGCGGAGCCCTCTGCATCTGAAATACGGGGCCAGAAGATCGCAAAAGCATTCGACTCCGATGGCACCCCAGATGTACTCTACAAAAGGCTTATTCATGTAAGGGATAGCAGGCGGGCAAACGCACGCCTTCTGCTCCCTACCCTCCTATGATTGCGATGAGGGAAGGGGAGCTATTGGGTTCTATTCCCAGCGCCTCTTTCTACAAGACAGAAATAACGACAGAAATACAATTACATCCTCATCATCCATTAACATTTAATATAAAAACAAACAATATAATTATGATTACAGAAATACACTTAGCTTTCTATTGCAGAGCAGCTGGATTTACCAACACAAATAACTTAGAAGACAATAACTGGTAGCTGAATCTTTTAAGGTTAACTCATTGTGACTTTTTAATAGTCATAATTTTTTTCTCTCTCTATAACGTAGACAAAGTTAAGTGGGTTAAAAAATCAGGACAAACAGGATTGTTTTTCGTTGCTGTTGCGAATTTAATCTTAACTGATGGTGAGTGATGATACTGTTACATGATAATGTGCTAAGAGTTAATGGTTTTTATACATCAACGTATCAGAAGGCAAACTTTTTTTTGACAGCACTTCTTTAGTCTTATTAGAAATAGTATATTACTCACCTAGGGACGAAAGTATGACATTGACGCCAACGTGATAATTCAAATCAAATCAAAAATATCTTTATTCAAGTAGGCATATTACAGCACTTTTGAATCGTCAAATTATATTTTTTTCATACTCTGATTCTA
The DNA here is from genome assembly GCA_015832385.1 of Elymnias hypermnestra. Lineage (NCBI taxonomy): Eukaryota > Metazoa > Arthropoda > Insecta > Lepidoptera > Nymphalidae > Elymnias > Elymnias hypermnestra. The sequence goes on along the minus strand of JACTOM010000913.1, from coordinate 1,282,811 downwards.
ATATACGTCTGATGATGGTACTCAAGAACGGCTTAAAATCTAAAGTTACGAGGGTTCCTTCGCGCCCTGATCCGGGAAGAGCCCAAAACAAACTCCGGCGGGTATTTTGTTTTTTTTTCTTACCATCATCATTAAAATATCATATTAGTTTAATATATTTCAATTCACATTTGAGCAGTTCGTTCACTCCCAGGCGTTTCTATCGTCTAGGTACTCTTGCAACTTATAATACGATTTTTCTATCAACTTTCTTTTAACAAAGACTTTGAATTTATTAATTGACATCTTTAGAACGTCTTGTGGGAGTTTATTATAGAAACGTATACAGTTACCCTTAAATGAGTTGTTAATCTTATGCAGCCTACTAGAATTTATAACAAGTTTGTTTTGGTTTCGTAAGTTATTTGATGTACATTCACTCTTTTTATTATTTTTATTGTTTTGTATATTTATAATTGATATGATAATAACGCGGGTAGTAATGCTATACTTTTCTCCGGTAGAGCGTATACAGTTTTTAATTATACGAGTATCGAAAGTTACATAAAAATGTTAATAATATATGTCGGAGAATAAGAGAGAATGGAGAAGCATAAAGCTCAGGGACGAAGGGTTCTCCGCCTATTAATTGGATCCATTATTTAATTTCTTATTCTGTGGGCGTTCGTGGGTAATGTTGGTGCAATCAAACACTTTATTAATTAACTCGAGTTATAATGTTCAATCACTTAATGTTCCCGATATCAATTTACACAAACTCATTAACACTAATAGCCAGGAACGCGACAGTTTCAGCAGTAGACCACTCTGGTCGAGCGCTACTCGACAACTGCCGAGAGACTCCCGCCGGACTGCCACCATTGACTCTGTCCGACGCCTATCGACAGATGGCGCCAGCGTTCCACAGCTGCCTTCCGACATATATATATAATGTCAATGTCAATAATATAAATAATAAGAAATAAAGTTAGATATTGAATCACTAGCTCGCACGCTTCGACTACGTAACTAAGCAACGAGTTGCTTACTCATTTATTTATAACAACTTTCATACACAAACTATCTTATAGCCCAAAAGTTTAGATATGGAATGAAAAACAATAAATTTGCGACTCTGAATAAAATAAGTTAAATAAATAAAAATGAAATAATTAAACGTTTTGATGACGCAGCATTTATAATTACCAAAACTTTTGATATTAAAAAGAATCGCGGATTTCATGGGCTGAAAACTTGCATCCTAACTTATTCTATGTGGTACTTGCGTCCCTCAAAATAAAGCCGAAAGTACAAACTTGCCATCCAGGTATAATGAAAATGCAATTACCTAAATTATTACTAATAAAAACAAACCCAGGACCTCTGCTAGCGAAGCGAAAACTAGCATCATTACAAACAGCGAGGTCGCCAATAACTTAATACTTTGTAGGATAAATATAAATGTTATTAGTAACCATAAAAATGTATTTTCATTTCACACAACCACAGAAAGACATTTCAATTATATTTTATAACGATAATATACATCTCATCACCCCCCGTTGGTTTTCAACATATGTCATATATTTTAATATCACGTACTGATTACCTCTGGGATTTATCTTCAACTCCATCCCATTACATCCATCGATTTTCACCGATAGGAATTCTTAAGGAAGGTTTATGTATATATTTTATTAAGATTTTGTGTTAATTGATTATGATATAACGATAATAATCGTTGAATGTGTCGGAAAAAATAGAGATGTAACAAAATAATAGGTCTTTTATAGATCTACAAAAAATATGTTGTCTTGAATGAACCTTTGAAGATAACTAGCTTCTAAGAAAATGCGGTGATTGGAATGTTATTTAAAACGGACACATTAATAATCATTATTAACTTCAAATCACGAGATAGCTTAGCATTACAGGCATATTATTGTGTTATATCTATATATTTTGACTTTGATAGATAGGGAACAAGTGGAAGAGGTGAAAGAATTTGTATACTTGGGATCTAAATTTACAAAAGATGGAACATGTGAAAGTGATATTGAAAGGAGAGTAAATGCAGGGAATATGGTAAATGGCGCTCTGCACGCCTTTATGAATAGCCAGACGGTGTCTCAAAGGACTAGACTGGCTGTGCATGCTGGAATGTTGGTGCCAACACTTATGTATGGTAGTGAAAGTTGGGTATGGCAGAAGAATCACATAAGTAAAATAAATGCGGTAGAGCGTTGAGAAGTATGAGTGGATTAAAACTGAGTGACAGAGTAAGAAATAGTGTAATAAGAGAATGTTGTGGTATAAAAGAAGACGTAGTGACTAAAATTAAGAAAGGTATGCTCAGATGGTTTGGGCATGTAGAGAGAATGAATGAAAGGAGACTGACTAAAAGGATTTATGAGTCAAGAGTAAATGCGAAAGTTGGAGGAGGAAGACCAAGGCGAACGTTCCTGGATCAAATCCAGGACATTTTAAATAAGGGCCAAGTCAAGAGTACTTTAAACCGACGAACCTGTATGAAAGGTTTAATGAAAATGAAAGAAGCGAAGGAGATATGCAAGGATCGTGGACAGTGGAAGGACGTTGTCTCTGCTTATCCCTATGGGAATGAGGCGTGATGCGATGTATGTATGTATATCTATATATATAAAATAAGCCCCAACTTTCCTATGTTACGACATCCCTCAGGTATGGCTGAACCGATTTTCTTATCAAATAGGGACCGTGGGACTTGCTGTTCGAGCTAAAATATCCACTATAAACCAGAGGAATCTCCCTTACGCTTGAATGAAATCACTAGACTTTCCTCTTCGCATTATACACTAGTGATCCGAACGACGCTGAAGATGACTTACGCAGTGGGTTGGAAGGTAAAAGGCATATGTACACTTTCTCCCACCCATCCTTCTCCAACAGAAAGGGGAGGACATCAGTCGCTTCTTCCTTTTGCCTATTCTTCAGCAAGATGAAGGTCTGTTAAATTAGGCAACCATTCTCTACCCAACTTCAATAGAAAGCACAACAATTACGGCCTCTAGTGAAAGAGCCACTGGATACTCTGCCAAAGTATCGTGCACCTTATCTACAGGAGTACTACACTCCAGACTGACGAGCTTTACTCACAGCCAACGATCAGGTACTTGCCAAAGCAACCATCAGCAACTGCAGCAGTCTATAGGAAAGAGATTAGTGCCTCCTGGTGAGCCAATTCTCCAGGTGAGAACGGATCGATCCCATAGTGATAAAATCCGAAGTTGGAGACTCAAAATTTGGACTCCATTTCTGGATAAGTACTCTGTTGATGAGAGCCCTGATCCTCCATACCAAGTCGTCGCTGCACTGATAGGCGACAGCATACGCCTCTGCCCGAATTTTGTCATTCCAATTTAGGTTATAGGATAAGCTTTCACGTTATTTTATAATACATTATTATTGCAATTAAAGAGTACACATACCTGGGTATTACAGTTTCAAGAAGGTAGTCGTCCGTCCAATCCAAATCTGTTGAGTAGCGTTTGGGAAGCTACAGCAAAAGTTTTCAAATAGTGCGTGTTGGGAGTGTGAGGGCTATGCTTGGACCTTCTCTATAAGATCGAATCAGCAATGAAGAGATCCTACAAATCGCGAAGCTGGAGCGGCAAGGGGCGGGGCACATAGTCGAAGGATCTTTGGATATTGGTACCTAAAGATGCTGGAATAGCGACCACACTTTGGATGGCGCAGTCTACAAAGTGGATCAATAACGTAAAGTGATCAATGCAACCAAGCGGTGCAAGATCGGGCCTTGTGGAAGTCATTAGGTGTGGCATCTCTCCATCAGTGGACATCCATCGGTTGAAGCGACCGAGCCAATTTGATGGCGTACTTCAAGCCCACACATAAATTTTCACAGAGGAAGTTGCGCGGGTCAGCTAGTGATAATATAAAATGGGTTTTTTGCTATAAGTATCGCGTAAACATTTAATAAAAAGCTCTCAAGTTTTACCTCACAACCAGACACTTCATTTTTATTTATTTGCATAGATATAATATAGATTAATATATTACCATTTATCTTTTGCTTTGCCAATTAGATTCGATATTATTTATTTGCCTTCAATAGGATATGGTTGAATATATTATTTATAACGTATTATATTGGCATTCAATTTTTTTTTATAAAATCCTAATAGCCTTTGATCGAAAATTAAGTTTAAATCGGTTTGGTTTATAATAATTATCATATCTATAATAGTTTGTTTGAACGTGTTAATCTCAGTACTTATAGATCGAATTAGAAATTTTTTTTGAACGCTGCGTAAAGGGTTAAAGTTACTCAACAGTTATGTATTACGGAATTGTTCTTCTTAAAGAGTTTTATGAATAGCCAGATGGTGTCTCAAAGGGCTAGACTGGCAGTGCATGCTGGAGTGTTGGTGCCAACACTTATGTATGGTAGTGAAAGTTGGGTATGGCAGAAGAATCACAAAAGTAAAATAAATGCGGTAGAGATGAGAGCGTTGAGAAGCATGAGTGGATTAAAACTGAGTGACAGAGTGAGAAATAGTGTGATAAGAGAACGTTGTGGTATAAAAGAAGACGTAGTGACTAAAATTGA
>JACTOM010000913.1:1224027-1272826 GCA_015832385.1 Elymnias hypermnestra | reverse complement strand
GAATGAAAGGAGACTGACAAAAAGGATTTATGAGTCAAGAGTGAATGCGAAAGTTGGAAGGGGAAGACCGAGGCGAACGTTCCTGGACCAAATCCAGGACATTTTAAATAACGGCCAGGTCAAGAGTACTCTAAACCGACGAACTTGTATGAAAGGTTTAATGAGATTGAAAGAAGCGAAGGAGATATGCAAGGATCGTGGCAAGTAGAAGGATGTTGTCTCTGCCTACCCCTATGGGAATGAGGCGTGATGCTATGTATGTATGTATGAAAATTACACAAGATAAATAACGAGCTAAATTGATGTAGTACTTTTCGTGGGTCATAATCTAATGTTTAGAAATTATAAAATGCATCTATGTTATTCAATAAAATGACAAGAAGCTTTTGAACGTTTTAGTTATGTCATAAATGCAAATTTTATTTTGTATAAAAGTTATCTTCTTTATATGCGACTTATGCCAAATAGAGCTTTTGTTTATACTATTGTATATAGAATTCTTTAGCATAATAGCATACGTATTAAAATTTATTAGATCTATATACGGAAATTCATATAAGACTCGTTTACGTTGATTTTTAAGTAGATAAAGACAAAATACAATGTAAATAATAATTGCATGATAAAGACACGCCTCCAACGCGTTTAATTGCTAAACAACAAACGTTTGTCATCCGCATTTACTAAATATAAATAGGTCGTTCTGGCGCCATTTTCATTTCCATGATAGTTCCGTAATAATTCCTTATTTCGAATTGTTCGTGGGGATCGTCAAGTAAGCATTGCCGTAAAAAGTACTTAGCAAGTGTTTTATTTTAGTTAACTAATGATAGTATAGTCAGTTGTGAGTCGCCTAAGGGATACATCTTTCAAGTTTCATACTAAATTTCCCCTATACTTCCTAGAAATCATTCGCGAAAAAAAAAAGCATTTGTTTTCGTCAACGAGTAAAATCGTCTCAAATCACCTAATGATTAATGATCATTAACCATGACTGAGGGGAAAAAACAAACATGTAAATTGCATGTATACTAGAAACACCTTAGATTGTCCGATCGCATTTTATTTGCCCGCGCTTTTTAACGAAAATAAACGTCGCCTGCCCCGCCCCGTACGGACGTTTTTGCGTTGAACTTTTATGAAAGACTTCCAAATATTTAGATTATTATGTTTGCTAATAGTTAAACTATACAATGCTTTCTTTTGTTTATTAAATTAAGACTCTGGTGTAGCGTCATGTTGCGCTAAACTTTGAAATAGTGAAAAAAGTATTTATAGACTCATATTTTAAAAATCAAAACATACTTGAAGGGTTTTCATTGTTATTCACATCATTTACATAACCAAAAACACAAATAACCACTAATAAACATTCACAGTTTATAAAAACCCACAAAAAACTTATCGACCTTTACCGCGACTCAGGCACCGTTGGTAACGGTCACTTTGTAACTGATTTTTTGACTATTTGAACGGGTACATACCACGATGGCGTTTTTTAATTTTGCCGATATTTCGACCCAGTTGCATGGATCGTGGTCACGGCGTTACTGCTGTGGGCGGTTGTGTCAAGCTGTCAAGGGCAGAATTCTGAAAAAATGATTTTTTTCTATTGTCTCGTGTTATCTCTACGCATATTTCGTTACGACAGTTACTGAAAAGCGAAATAAATAATACGCATTATTACTTAACGAGAAAGAGATACTTATATTTCTCATTGCCCGAGTTACCACAGAACTATCATATCAAGTCGAATAAGTAGTTGAGGGCATCTATGGAAATTCATCAGTTATTTATATGTTAAGTGCTTGAAATTATAGAGAGAAGTTCGGACTTCAAATTATTGCATGTTGGCGAGCAAGAATTTATACAGTCATCTTCAAATCATTGAAGAGTGACTATTTAATATCGATTAAGTTGTCGAGAGTCGACTGTATATCAAAATTTATTATATCTAGTAATGTATTGTTACAAATCTTTGTACAGTTATTGACGGGTAACTTTTTTGCTTTTAATTTGTCTTATTTTGTCATTTGTGTATTTTTTTGTGTTAAACTTCGAGATTTAACGTCTCAGATACCACAGGAATTACGGTCAAAAAGTTTTTGTCACTCCGAGCTATGATTTTAATCCGTACTTAACATGATCTTTGATCTTTTACTCGACACTTGAAATTTGAATACACAATTGACCAGTTTTTATATAGCACAATGTTTTGATTATTTATTTCTTACGTAATTATAATTTTGCACAGAACAAAGTATTGGTACAATGTTACTTTGGATTTGATTTGGTAATAACTTACTACTGAATCACTATACAACATACATCATGTCCTTCCACTTGCCACGATCCTTGCATATCTCCTTCGCTTCTTTCATTCTCATTGAACTTTTCATACAAGTTCGTCGGTGTAGCGCACTCTTGACCTGGCTCTTATTTAAAATGTTCTGGATTCGGTCCAGAAACGTTCGCTTTAGTCTTCTCCTTACAACTTTCCCTTTGTTCTTGACTCATAGATCCTTTTTGTCAGCCTCCTTTCATTCATTCTCTCTACTTGCTCAAACCATCTTTCCCGCTTGCATTCTCCTTTCAATAAAACTTTCACATGTTCCAACTTTTGTTAATTTAGATCCCAAGTAAATTCTTTGACCTCTTCCACTTGTTTCCCATCATAAATTCATTTGTCAAAAAGCATCACTTTCGTTTTATTTACTTCACTTGCATTCCTTTACTTTTCAAGCTTCGTTCATGATATTTTCCATCTCCAATAGCTCATTAGATGCAACTATTACTTGATCATCAACTTAGAGTAAACATTTGATGAGTAACTCATTCATTCTTAACCCATACATACTTTCATTTAAATCGGTCTGACTCTGTCACTATATAAGTTGGCAAAAATTTATTACTATAAAAAAGGGTTATATTGACTCAACCTTAGAAGATAGACATATGCTGTCACAAAATTTTATTTAGATCTTTTAAAAAGGAACAATTTCATCATACATTATTCTTGCGTAACTTTAACCGTTTACGCACCGTGCGCAACGGAATCTCTTAAAAGGAATAAATGTTCCGCGTTTATTTTTGCAATATTTTTCATTGATTTTGCACTCTTACATGTCGCAACGTTATATTATATAGCCTGTTCCCTTCCTCGATAAATAGGCTATCCAACAGTCAAAGAATTTTTTTCAATCTATATTAACAAGTCTTAAGATCAACGCGTTTAAATAAAATAATAAACAAAATTAAATAAAATGACCCGAAATTAGATGAAATGTACATGCATACATAGCATCACACCTCATTCCCATTGGGGTATAGGGGTAGACACAGACCACGTCCTACCACTTGCCACGATCCTTGCAAATCTCCTTCGCTTCTGTCATTCTCATTAAACCGTTTATTATTCAACCGACAAACTTGTTCAGTTTAGAGTACTCTTGACCTGGCCCTTGTTTAAAATGTTGTGGATTTGCTCCAGGAACGTTCGCCTTGGTCGTCTCCTTTCATTCATTCTGCCCAAACCATCTAAGCGTACCTTTCTCAATTTTAGTCACTACATCTTCTTTTATACCCCAACGTTCTCTTATCACACTATTTCTTACTTTGTCACCTAGTTTTAATCCACTTCTCAACGCTCTCATATCTACCACATTTATTTTAGTCTAGTCTGACCGTTTGAGGCACCTTCTGCCTATTCATAATGAAATATAAATTGATTTCTTTACAGCCATTGGCTTACAGAAAGGGCAGAGACCTTCTCTTAAGTATAAAACTTGGTTCAGAAGGTTTAGCACGTCTCTTATTACACCATTTTAAACAAAGTATTTTACCACACGTCCAGGTTTTTCGGACAGACTGAATTGCATATAAAATTAGACCTTTTTGTTGCTGACAGGTTAATGCTTGATAGTAATATCTCCTGATGGTAAGTGATAATATAACCTAAGATACGATCGCGCTAACCTGGTAAGAGGTAATTTATTTCTTATTGGACGTGTATATAGTTAGGTTGGTAAGTAGCCACGGCCGAAGCCACCAGTCACAGATAAACTGGAGATTTATATAGAAGTTTGTAGCACGCAGGAAATGGTAGACTCTCACTCAAAAACTGGGTATTAAATAGATATTCCAGAGAGAGATAAATATATACGGTATTAGGAGACCGCTTCCTAAAACGAAGACGAGACAACGAGACTAAAAAAACATATTTTTATAACTTTTTATTAGTATTCTTACGCTCCATCATGTTAGTACATTACTTTCCTAAAATAGAACCAGCAATATATCTATAATAGATTTTTACTTTTTAAAACGTCTTCGATGCAAAAATTATCGTTAAAAAGTATGTATCCGAAGCGATTAGATTCATCATCGACGTGATGATTGTCGATTAAAAAAAGCTTGCTAGAGTTTGCGTAACTAAATAATTGAGTAAAGTGCTAACAGAAGACGTTCTAGTGATGTCACTTAATAAATTGATATCGTTTATTAAAATAATTTATTGAAAAATCTTATTATAATTTGCGGACTCTTCTCAGGACAGGGCACGAAAGAACTCTCGTAACTTTAAAAGTCGTTCTGTAATATCATCATCAGTCATATATTGAAATATGGGGATGAACCTGTTTTTGTCGATTTAAAGGCCTGCTTGTACAGAGAATATTTAAATTTGAATATACACATTTTAATTTCGCAATTTGTTTATGATATGTCGTACAAAGTACAGTGGTCCTTTGATGTCTTCCATGTTGAAACAACCTGGGACTTTCGCAACCGTGTCTTGCAACTAGCGACAAATTATGTCCATCGTGAATCCATGCAATTTGATCTCGTAATCGCTGGAGTTTATTGAAATAAGTAATAACATGTAATAACGTCATGTTGTATAAATTGAATCAAGTTAATAGGCGTGTGGATTGCTTAACTTGTTTTGTGTTCGCGACTTTTCCCTTTCCTCTAGAAAATAGTATATTTTACTCTAATTTAGAAGATTTTGTTCACGATCTTTCCCTTTCGTATAGAATATATTACATTTTGATTAATTTAGAGTCTACATGTATAAATAATCAGTAAAATCGTATTAAGAAATGTTTTGTTGACTATAGCATGTATATATTTGTTTGTATTGTTTTCCCTGGAATAAAGTTGTTTGTGCATTTAATGTAAAACCTGTGATTGGCGAATAATACAACGCCAATCATAAGATATACTTTTTTACGAATAAAGAGCCAACTAGCGCCGTTTGCTTGTCACAATAGTATACGCGTGTCAGTCGAGAACACGACACACAAGAAAATCAATTCGGCCTAAACTTTATCTACCATACCAGGTAGGGACAGACACTCACACAAAAGTTACACAGCGATTCCGCCGGCGGAGTCGAGGTCCCCGATTTCTGACGTCACCCGGACGTGGACTTCACCCACGTTCCCGGGGGCGCTTCTGATTCTTCCTTTTCAGGTGATGTTTCAGCGATAACGTCGCTCCAAGCCGAGGCTCGGTCTCGCAGGAGACGCCCTTGGAGCGGCGTTTCNGCCCGTCCTCCTTCCGGTTACGCTGTAAAAGCCAGTAGGGCTAACAGCTAAACACAGTTCGAAAAAAAAAAACCTAAGCTTTCTCCCCGGTATCTGACGCACCCCGACCGCGGCCCCCAGTCGCGGATCCATGGGCGTCAAGACTAAGCACCTGTCCGATTGTCCTTTTCAGCAGCAGCAAACGTTGCTCTAAGCCTAGGTCCTAGCCTCGCAGGAAGCTCCCTTAGAGCAACGTTTCCCTTCGACCCAAGGGGCCCACCCCTCGGCGGAGCTTCGGCGCTCGCCACCTCTCTCGGTTACGTTGTCAAAGCCAGTAGGGCCAACAGCAACTACACACTTCGAAACAAAAAAACGTAAAATTTCCTGCTGAACAACAGTTCGATCGCATGCATTATAACCTCGTCTGGTGACAAGTAGACGGCGGGGCGTTGAGTGAAGAATGTGGTAGCATTTTTTATTGATCCTGAATCGGCAATCTTCGCGAGTGTGAGCTGTCGAATGGGCTCACTTTTTGATTGTGTGATATTCAAAGAAAGTTTAAAATAACATTAAATAAAGTTAGATATTGACTCAATAGCTGGCATGCTTCGAATGTGTAACTGAGTAACGAGTTGTTTACTCGTTTATTAATGACAACTTTCAAACACAAACTATATTAAAGCATATTAAAATAGGTTTAGATATGCAATCCAAAACGAAATAAATCTGTGAAACTCAATAACGTATTTTAAACAGATTAAATAAAATAAGATCTAATCAATCGTAAGAAGAAATTAATCAAGTAAATTCTAAATTATGAAGTCGCAGTAAAACAAATTAGTAAATATTTCATAAATTATAGAGTTCAAAGTCAAGAAATTAAAAATACGAACTTGGCTAGTTTATGAATAAATAAAAGTTCAACTTTTTAGTTATTAATCGTAAAATATCGATCTTAGGAAAAAAATTATACAAACCAAAATTGTAGGAAATACAATTGTAAACTAATTTGTTTATTACCATTTTTCACGTAAAGTTGAAAATAATCAAGTTATTTTTTATTTATTTATTTTTTTTAATTGCTGACAGATTAGCGCTTGACTGTGATCTCACCTGATGGTAAGTGATGATACAGTCTAAGATGGAAGCGCGCTAATCTGTTAAGAGGCGATATACCCCTTACGGTTTCTACACAGCATCGTACCGGAACACAAATTTCTTTGTTTGGCGCTACGTTTTTGCTGGTAGGGTGGTAACTAGCCACGGCCGAAGCCTCCCACCAGTCCAGACTCAGACAAATTAGAAAATACAATTTCCTAAACTCGTCCTACCGGGGATCGAACCCGGGACCTCCGCTAGCAAAGCGAATACTCGCACCACTGCGCCAGCGAGGCCGTCAGTTATTGAATAAACAAAAAAATACCTTTATATCGAAGATGGCGGCGCAACAGGATGTGGATATCGCAATCAGAAAGTTCAGGTCTGTTATATATATGCAAACTTTATAGAACTTGGTTTGCAGATTGATATAAAAACATAACCCCATTTCATAGCTCTCCAAGAATGCATAACTACTAGTAAACAAAATGAAATATTTTTTTAGCAAAGTTTAATAATAACAATTCTAGGGAATACGTCGTATTACCAATAACCCTGTATATATATGTATATTATGAAGGGAAAATTTTAACTACAAGGATCTGATAACTTGTTTTTCACCTTTACTTTTTTTTATATCTTAATCCTCAACAAGTTAATTTTATGCTGAGATTTTGGACTTTGAATAAAAAGGTACCATTTTGTCTTTCACCATTGATGTCTTAGCAACCAATGATCGGTGAATGGGGTTTAGTTACTTAAGTTAATCTATTCATTTTTTAAAAAAGAAATAATGTTTCATATTCTACATGATTATTAGAAATAATAGAATCTTCTCAGGTCTTCCGAGTCAGTAATATCCTACTACCTTATATTTTCCATTCTCTTCCTTGCAAAGTTCCAAATCAAATCAAATCAATATNATCTTGCAACTTATAATACGATTTTTCTATCAACTTTCTTTTAACAAAGACTTTGAATTTATTAATTGACATTTCTAAAACGTCTTGTGGGCGTTTATTATAGAAACGTATACAGTTACCCTTAAATGAGTTGTGAATCTTACGCAGCCTACTAGAATTTAAAACAAGTTTGTTTTTGTTTCGTAAGTTATATGATGTACATTCACTCTTTTTATTAAAAGAGTCAATCTTTTCCTATCTTTTGACCTGTTCCCCTCATATATTCCATTTTCCTACCCATTTCCTGTCAGTCCAAGGTGTACCGTGCCGAGGGACTTGCCTAGTCGCGAGCGGTGACCTTGGGACCGGGCGAACCCAGAAATAGGCTAGCCTTATTCTGGCATGCGGGGCTCTGCCAGAATGGACCTATGTTCCCTTGCTACTCGTGAGAACGCAATGGTGGTATTATTAAAGTCCAAAAATGGCGGCGATGAGATTCGCAATCCATCACGTCACGTTCCTAATGGGGGCGAAAAGCGGGCCACAGAGAGCCGCTTTTCTGGACGTTGTCTCTGCCTACCCCTATGGGAATGAGGCGTGATGCTATGTATAAAAAAACAGGTTTTGATGTCCTTTTTGAAAATTATAGGCCTAACTGAAATTATTTAGTATACCATCAATTTGAAGTGTGTCTTTTGTAGTTCAATATCACAAAAACACTTGAAAGTTTCAATCCAGTCCATCTAGCCATCTTTTTACTTCATTTTGTTCACAACAATAAAAAAAAACAAAAAGTCTCTGTCAGCGATAAAAACGATTTCGTTAAAAATACTTCAGATAACTCCTAATGTAAAAGCGTTAGTGATAAATATAATATCGTAATTCTATTTTAAACAAGTTTAAAAATATAAGGAAGATTTAACTCGTTATCTTATCTTAATCGTTATCTTTTAACACTAAACGTTCATTCAAAACATTAACGCGTATTTTTTATATTGCTTTTTTGGGGAATACCGGATTTTTGTTTTGACCTCGTTAGTTCTATGATGCGATAAACTAGTGACAGAGTACAGAGTTCGATTTCCTGCTAAACAACTTATAGGAAATAAAGTATTTTGAGCAATATTTATTTCAAATGTCCAAGGAAAAGTAATATGAGGCAACGATCTTTGTTTTTCAACAGTATATTTATTTACAAAGAAAATTTGTTTATTTTTTATTGTTTTAACACTCTATTGAACCACACAACACTTAATAAATAATTTTTAACACAAATAGAACCGCCTTCAAAACAAACTTACAAATACATTAATATGCTCTAAAAAGTAAGAAATAATTGCGTATTCTCTACTTGAGAGCACGTTAAACCATCGGTCATGACATCCCCATAGCTATAACAAGTCTCTTTTTGGTGAGAATCGAGATTTTTCGATTTTGTATTCGATTGTAATTTCCGAATAGGAAAGTTTTTAATCTAATTTATAATAGTTTTGTTAACACTTACGTTTACGTCGACGAAGTTCGCGGAGAAGCTAGTCGAATATCAATTTCGGTGTTTCAAAGCACCGGCCCTATGATGATTAAATTTTTTTTCACTAAATTATATATAAGGTAAACAAATTATATGAAATACCCAGTTTAATGGCGTACACTAAAATTTTTAATGGCCGTCAAAAATTCAATTTGGGTATATTAATTAAAAAATATACTGCCCTTTGACTTCTAACATCAGGTAAGTATTTTTTTTAGTATATTAATATTAGTAGCTGTTCCCCGCGTGGTTCTTGAATACGTTATCCCGTTATTAGTGCAAGTTTACGTCGCGAAAGGCCTAACTATGACGAATGGCAAATCAAAGGGTGAATGGTTAGGAAATCCCTCAGTAAGTTTCGCTTATATCCGTATCCCGTAAGAATATGTGAAATCACGTTATTAGTGAGAGACTACGTCGCAATAGGATAATATATGCTGAATTTCAAATGAATCTGGTGAATGTTTTTGGAGTTCTCGCAGTCATCTCGTGGGAATATGGATAAACAAGTTCCTAGTGAGCGTCTACGTTGTCTATTTTAAAAAGTAGAATAAGTCCTTTCTCAGGCTCTAGACAATCTGTGCACCAAATTTCATTTAAATCGGTTCAGTAGTTTTGGCGTGACAGCTCGGCAATACTGCGTTTTAGCAGGAAAGACATGCTTCAGGTTTCTTCACGATGTTTTCTTTGATTAGTAAGAACAATCCATCACATAATTTTTTTATAAAGAGAAATTTCGTGGTGTCAATCCAGGATTCGAAGCCGTGACTTCTTTGAACTAGATTCCACAACTAGGCTGTCATGACTTATTGTAAGGATATAAGTGGTAGCAGTTTATTAACAACCCACTTCTGGGTTCAGGTATCCTCATTCATACGATGCTCTTAAGTGAGAGATGTTGGGTGGGCGTAGCCTTCTTCTGCGAGGCCGTAATCTAGCTAAAGGATGCCCACGAGCGAGAGGGGGAGAATGCAGTAGATGCTCCTTCTCACAGCTGAAGGAGGCGAGATACTAGGCGTTGCTTGTTTGCACACCTTCCGCCTCCATGAATCCTCAATCGCAAGTTGATCTCAATCTGGCGTCTCACTTACGGATGAAGAGGTGTTTGCGCACGATGGTATCGTTGCTCTGTAGTCATGGCGCGATATACTCTGTCAAGATAGTTTTATCTGTGGGGTAAGAATCCTTTGAAAAAGTCAAACTCGGAAGCGCTTTGAGGACGGCCGCGATCTAGAGCCGTCGCGGGATTTTGAGTGATTTGCGGAAGGAAGTGCGGAATTCTACGCGTCTTTTGGTTCGGGGGGTTAGCTGAAATCCTCGACGCGTTGGACGCAATAGACTTCCCTCCATTGGAGTAAGGGAATGTAAGAGTGAACCAGCGTCGCGGATCACGGACATCCGTGACGCTTTGGCAGGTTACATACTCTATTCATCCCACAACTACACTTTACAGTACACATTTTACGGGAACACTCACCTGCCGGAGTCGACGCGTTCGAGGAGAGGGGCGCCTGGAGTCGAGGTAGGTGAGAGCTCCCTAATAGCTGTTCGACACCTCTCGAATCTCTAATAAAATTATCTCCTCCCACCGTCCAAGGTCACCGAGATTAACCACGCCATCATGGGCCTGGCGACCTTGGTAGTCTCCACGACATGGTCACGGACGGCGTGAACAAGAGGGTTCCACTGGGTTTTAGTTTAGAGTATTACGAGGCCTCCTTCCTCGCCGAGTCCCAGTTTTGACGTATTCAGATCGGGATAAATTCGTAAAACCATTTTGCAGCTCAAAAATAACCTCCTTACTCATAGGAGAGAGAGGAGAGAGACCCACTACGCTGTTCTACTGCGTGTTGGCAGGATGTAATGTAGTCATTGTAAACTGTAGTCATTGACTGATTACAGTTCTATCGAATACAGTTGATTTTCTCAGTAAAATGACCAATTTTGAGTTATATAGTATTACTTCTAAATCGTGGAATAATGTAACAGTTTGCTAATAAATGTAGTGACGCGCAAAATGTAATTGAGGTAAGCATGTTATCTGCCTTCAAGATCAAGGAAAACCCGATGTTTCTAATGTCAATTTTGTAGAAATATTGTATGTAATTAGCATATTAATATTTAGATTCTGTCGAAACGTTTATTTGACGTGAGTGAGTTAGTGGTGTCGTGTAGATAAGTTATATACGAAACTCAAACACTGCCGCATCCTTATATTAGAATGGTAAACCCTTGGTTTCACCCGAGGCAATGGAAAGTCTACTAAGTCGGACTAAAGATTTATTTTCGTCAAAATAAAAGTCTTATTCCACTTAGTTTTTGATTACTTCCTTTCAGATTATTAGACATACGCTTACATTCATAATCTAATCAAACATTTTTAAATCGTTCCTGTAATTTTTAGCTTGATTAAAATAAAAACAATGTAATACATCGGTGGGTATCATTGGTGTCCTTGGAATACGAGCTAACTTACCAGTCGCAGGCCCAGATATAAGCTATATGCTCAGCAGTGAAAGTGGTTGGCGGATGGTATCATCCTTCTGTGACAATGTCATCTCACAGAAGGAGACATCAGAGAGGGAGAGGGAAGCTGCAGCTGAGGCCACCTCTATCCGTAGGAGGAGGCCAGGAGCCAGGAGACGCGCCCTTGTAGAATAGATTATTCTGAATGGTCGTGACAGACGATGTCCGGAGTCCCAGAGCGTAATGTCCCCACTGAACCTCTGGTACTTCTGTTCAGAACACTGAGGGTCCCGCTGGGTTTTAGTGGGTATTCTGTTCTTCAGCGAGTCCCACACTCCTGGATGAAAGTATGACTTTCAGCCAGGGTGCGTAAATGCATTTCCCAGCGAAAAAAAAAGGCCCAGATATAAGGGTCGCTACATTTTCTTTGGATTGACATTCGAAAATTAGTTATATCTTTTGAATGGAATGCCCGATTTTAATAATATAAAAAGATTTTAACAGGTATTGAAACGATCTTTCTCAAAAGTAATAATGTATCTCAAGGTGTTAAAAAATTGTAACAAAAATTCTGTTATCTCGTGCGCTGCGGAAACTATTGATGATAGAACAAAAAATGTTCTACACTATTATAGAAGGTATTAATATCTACGAACAAAACCTTTATGCCATATGTCCAACTACTGTAGTTATGCCACTAAATACTTTTTGCATTTTAAAAGTTAATAAAACAAGCAACAACGTATAACTATATTGAACTAACTTAACGATTAGCACCTACAACTTAACTACTACTTAAAAAAATAAAATAAGTGATTAAAACTATATAGCTAAAAAAACTGTAAGTCATTAAAATTAAATATTGCTTAATAGCGTTGTGGAACGTTACACAGTGCCCGGCTGAAAAGGAACGAAGAGAGGAATCCTTTTTTTTTTGTCACCGTCGCTCACGCACTAACTACATACTTTTATTAAAAATTGTCCTAAAGTACTTTAAACCACCCTTGTTGCTTAACCTGATTTTGGATTACCCAAATATAGGGTGAGTGTTGGAATTATATAGATTTACTTGTTATCATTTAAATTTTTGTTTATATTCCCTAAATAAGTTCTTAAATTTATATCGCTAAAATATTTAATTATTGTTCAGTTACCTATAATCTGCCGCCGACGGGAGCTGCCCAGTTACCTATATTCTGCCGCCGACGGTAGCTGCGTTACCTATAATCTGCCGCCGACGGTAGCTGCGTTACCTATAATCTGCCGCCTACAGGGCAGTGGAGAATGAGCCATTAAGACTCCTCGTGCTGTGTAATCCGTAGACCTACGACCCGCTTACCTACCTATCTACTGTAAACTCTTTACCGCACAAGCCAATTAAAATGCGACGACAATAGTCATCCCTCTGTATTAATCCTTAAGGCTGTTTTAATACTCTTGATATTATTTAAATCGGACATTCTATTCAAAAGGATACACCGACTTTAAAAATGTCAAACTAAAGAAAATAATGTATCCCGAGTCGATTTTTAAGAATGTCAAATGTTGTGTATAAGGAAGTCCTGAGACAATAAAGTATTACAAATAAATTTCTTCTCTAATATTATAAACGAAAACTGCGTGATAATTTCACAGATCACCTAATTACTTCCATACGTGCTTTGTTCATCACTACTATAAACATTTCTAGTTCTCATGATTGGATCCTTTATAAAGACAACTAACATGTTAACCTGCCTATTTGGAAATAAAATTAACTAAATACGTGATAAAAAATCACAATTCAAATCCCAAATTATCTGTCTCATAATTATATATATTATATTATTATTAAAAGTAAAGAAAAAATGCTTGAAAAACATCTAATCTATTGTATTCTTGACAGTTTAATACATATTTCATAACATGAGATTATTTTTATATTATAATTGGAATAGGTTATAATTGTTCTATAAACTAAAATATAATTCACAAAGGAAGACACCATAAAAATATAATTACCATTGCTATATATAATGTCTAGTAAGTAGCAGCCCATTGACGTCCCACGGCTGGGCTCAGGCCTCCTCGCTCCTCGGAGCGAGGTTTTTTAGAGCATAGACCCACCACGCTGCTCCTCTGCGGATTGGCAGGCATAGTACACAAGTGCACTCTCTATTCCTTCACTCTCATAGTCCGATGTGACGCGAACCCGACACGACCGGAGAGAGATCGGGCGCAGGAACGACCGCTTAACGTGCTCTCCAAGGCACGGGGGTGGATCACACCGCCAACTTCTCAACTTCGGGCAAATGTTGAGAAAATCTTAATAGAAAACTCAATATTGATTTTTGAATAGGCCCGACACGGGACTCGAACCCAGGACCTCACGTCTGTAGTCGAACATGCTAACCACTAGACCAATGAGGCAGTTAGACCAATGAGGCAGTTGCTACTATATAGTGTCTACACCTTTGTTATATTTTTTGATTTCGTTAGACTCCTTTTTTGTTTTTGGTGATGCAAATACTCCAAGCTACTAGATATTTATTAAAATATCTCAATAATCCCCTTTAAAAACTTTGGTATAATTTTTGATCACACTACTATCCACTTTCTCTTCCAACCAAGTTTGCTCAAGCACATATACTCCTACTGCCAGTCCTTGATAATAACACTTGTTTTCTTGATTTTTCTGAGGAGCAATTAAATACGCTTGAGAAACTTCAATATTTACGTATAAGATTCATATTTGGTCTCCGCAAAAACTCAAGCGGGTTCCAATTCCTGGAATCGGAATACTCGGTAGTCTTTCTCTTACTGTCTGCTGTTTGATCCTAAAACACCTGTACATCTGAGTTCCTTAACGAGTCCCGTAATCGACATCTTCGTACGCAAGAAAAAGTTGGGGTGCTTTACAGAGCTACTCAACTTTAGGCTGGATAATCCCAATATCTACTCCTTCCATTTTATCAGACTCAAAGGCAGGCAATTTGTCGACACAAACCCCAAGTGACGTATAAACTGGGCTCTTTATCATCTTAAGTCTTCTGAGGATCTTTTTAAATTACTAACATCACCACAATTCTACAACCGACCATCTCATCGTAGAATTAAACTCCACTGACACACTTGAATGGCACTCTTTAACAACGTGATTTAGTCAATGCTTTTTTCCGCGAAATTGTGGGACCGACTTCCACGGGTGGTCCCCTAAGACAAGAAGACCTCTCCATTCGTTTAGTCCACTTCTCTCCTTTTAAATAGTTTTAGTTGCATGGAAGAGATCGCTATTTTAGGAATAAGGCCGCCAATTGTACTCATAGATGTGTATATTTTCTGTTCATGTTCTGTTTCTTTTGTTTTTTTTATACTGGATGTACAAGTTTTTCGTATTAATATACTACATAAGATTAACAACTCATTTAAGGGTAACTGTATACGTTTCTATAATAAACTCCCACAAGACGTTCTAAAGATGTCAATTAATAAATTCAAAGTCTTTGTTAAAAGAAAGTTGATAGAAAAATCGTATTATAAGTTGCAAGATTACCTAGACGATAGAAACGCTTGGGAGTGAACAAATTGCTCTAATTTTAATTAAAATATAGTAAACTAATTTGTTATTGTAATGATGATGGAAAAAAAAAATACCCGACTGAGTTTGTTGTGGGTTCTTCTCGGATCAGGGCGCGAAGGAACCCTCGTAACTTTAGATTTTAAGCCGTTCTTGAGTACCATCATCAGACGTATATTAGAATCAGAGTGTGGAACAAAATATATAATTTGACGATTCAAAAGTGCTGTAATATGCCTCCTTGAATAAGGATATTTTTGATTTTGATTTTTGATTTTATTGTTGTCTAATCGTTATGTTTACTGAAGTGTTTGATTTGATTCCCGAAGCGGGTGAAGTCTTAAAAGTTTGTTAAGTAAGTAAGTAGCAGCCCTTTAACGTCCCACTGCTGGGCACAGGCCTCCTCACTCCAAGAAGCGAGGGTTTTTAGAGCATAGACCCACCACGCTGCTCCTCTGCGGATTGGCAGGCATAGTACACAAGTGCACTCTCTATTCCTTCACTCTCATAGTCCGATGTGACGTGAATCCGACACAAACGCAGAGAGATCAGGCGCAGGACCGACGGCTTAACGTGCTCTCCAAGGCACGGGGTGGATCACACCGCCAACTTCCCAACTTCGGGCAAATATTGAGAAAATCTTAATAGAAAACTCAATATTGGTTTTTGATTTGGCCCGACCCGGGACTCGAACCCAGGACCTCATGTCTGTAGTCGAATATGCTAACCACTAGACCAATGAGGCAGTTTTTTAGCTTACATATTATCGATGTAATTGTTTTTACTAATAACTTGCTGCCTAATTTTGTGCTGTTCTTTCTAGATGTGTTTTAGAGAAATGCTTTGTCCGTGGTTACTTAACAGTAATAAATTGTAGTTCTATACGATGATGTCTATCGTGTGGATCAGGAACTATGTGAGTGAAACTGCCGAGACCAGGTAGTGAAGTTATATTACTCGAGATAAAAGAATTATACATTCAACTTTTAATTTAATAAACATAAAAGTTAACTACAAGTGATAATTACACAATGTACAGTTTTACTGCACCACACCACGGTGTTAATTATTATCCGCTATACATTAATTGCATGTAATAAGTGATTATATGTAATAAATATCTATTTATATAAGTTATTATTTCATTGTGTTGATAAATTAACAGGATCTCAACTCTCTCATGGCTTTCTCATAAAAAAAACATAATAATGATGTATATATTTTTATATCTTTATTTATTATAGTGGAGTTTTGTCACATAGCTGTGTACACAACACCTTAGTCTTCTCTGTTGAAGGAGAGGCCATGATGCTGTTACACAAGCCTTTTTTACGCTTGGAAATGCATTTACGCATCCTACCCGAACAGTCATCGGTTGGGAGTGTGTAAATAATTCACTAGACAAAACCAGAATACCCACTAAAACCCACCGAAACCTTGATCCTTAAGTGAGGGACCAGAGGCTCACAAAGAAAACATTCTATTCAGGTACCCCGGATTCGTTTGCCTTCACAAAAGTATTATTTTAACTTGGGGGAACGAGGCGGGCAAAACCCCGTCTTCGTGTTCCAGGCCTTCTTCGTCGGCGAGAAATGGTAAAAACTCATTTAAGGGTAACTGTATACGTTTCTATAATAAACTCCCACAAGACGTTTTNTGTGGAAAAGAAAAGAAAAAAAAATATTTGACGATTCAAAAGTGCTGTAATATGCCTACTTGAATAAAGATATTTTGATTTGATTTGATTTGAATGGCATCCTCGGCGTCCTTTCGTAAATGACCGACTCGCAGAAGGAGGCAATTGCCCTCCAGTTAAAAATAAATAAATAAACAATCATTTATTTGGGATAAACAAGTAACAAGATGTATGATACAAGATACAAGTAAAACTAACAGATATCCCAAATGGGAGGCGCCTCAGGATAATGCCGCATTGGTACGCAAACCAATATGACCCTGATTTCCAAGCGTCCCCGAAGAAAAAATAAAATAAAACTAAAAATAAAAAAATTAAAACACAAGTAGCGTTCGGACCGCCTCGGCCTGTTGACATATTTTACGACTATACTAAGTAAACTACAATATTTTAAAACTATTCATACGGTTACGTTAAACTAAATGTAGTCTTAAACACTATAAAGAATATTATTCATTTCCCGCGAAGACCGACTGCTTCGCCGGCTAAAAGTAAGTGTTATTACTTTTCATCCGCTTTCTGTTTGTCTAGTAAATACGTTTTAAGTTTATATTTGACGACAAACAATGATGTACTGTTTTGAACGGGGGGTGGGATAATATTCCAAATTTTAACAAAAGCAAGCCTGAAACTTCCACTTTCCTGAAATGCGGCGGTCTTGTGTCTTGGGACTGCCATTTGACAAGCCGAACCTCTTGGTGCATATCAGTTTGTATTCAGCGAGAAATCCCCACTTGTCAATGGCACCAAATGCTGTCGTTCCACTAACCAGGCCGGGCATACTGCTACCCTGTGGTACGCCGTATCGACTGGAGCACCACACTGCTGGCAGGTGGTTGTTTCTTCACACCTATCAATTTGGTGTACGTATTTACCAAAGCCTGCCTCATTGGTCTAGTGGTTAGAATGTTCGACTACAGATATGAGGTCCTGGGTTCGATTCCCGGGTCGGGCCAATTCAAAAATCAATATTGAGTTTTCTATTAAGATTTTCTCAATAATTGCCCGAAGTTGGGAAGTTGGCTGTGCGATCCACCCCCGTGCCTCGGAGAGCACGTTAAGCCGTCGGTCCTGCGCTCGATCTCTCTCCGGTCGTGTCGGATTCTCGTCACATCGGACTATGAGTGTGAAGGAATAGAGAGTGCACTTGTGTACTATGCCTGCCAATCCGCAGTGGAGCAGCGTGGTGGGTCTATTCTCTAAAAACCCTCGTTCCTCGGAGCGAGGAGGCCTGTGCCCAGCAGTGGGACGTTAATGGGCTGCTACTTACTTACTTACTTACTTACCAAAGCAACCAGGGCGGTAAGCACCTGCACCATCCTTTAAGAGAGCGACCCATGTCTCCTGCATAGCCACTCTTTTAGGTGAGGACGGATTGCACCCACTATAACCTCGGTACTGGGACATCAAGGTCGTTTTTCGATCTCTGGATCAAGGCTCTGTTGGCTTGAACCCTGATCCTACGATTCCCGTCACCCTCCGGCCATTCTTTATTTATTCTCGCAGCCGCCCTGTACTGGTAGTTGGCCGCAAGGACCTCTGCCTGTAGCTTCCATGGAGGATCACCCGCTGACCCGGTGACCCAAACAGGTGTACCGTAATTAACAATAAGTTATTTCCGTCGCTCTTCCTCATTACGCTCATATTCCATATAACTCCACAAATGGAACAATATGGGGAGCGCGATATTCCCATTAGCTGTGTAAATTTGATGGAATGTGACCGGATCCACACCTTAAAACAGCTACAATATATTTCCTATTTACATTATTCTCTTGGAACCAGGGGTAGCGATGCTGTCCTTGAACAGTTTTATACCAAACACTTTTCATTACTGATCGCTTATCAAAATAGTCACGCTACAATTGTGGACATAGGCACTTAAGTTGGCCTAATAATTCGATAGGTAAAGGAAGACCCTCATAACGAGCAACTTCGATAATAGCATCATGAGCAGCACGATCCGCTTCTTTGTTAACAACATTTTTATTCATGATACGTAACCCACAGATAGCATCTACAATTAACATAGGTACAGGGATGTCTCAGGAAGTCGAGGGAATCTGAGCTAAATGTTGGATGCTGCTTTTTGAGTCCGTAAATACTACAAAGTTTATTGTGTAGACTGCCTCATTGGTCTAGTGGTTAGCATGTTCGACTACAGACATGAGATCCTGGGTTCGAGTCCCGGGTCGGGCCAATCCAAAAATGGATATTGAGTTTTCTATTAAGATTTTCTTAATATTTGCCCGAAGTTGGGAAGTTGGCGGTGTGATCCACCCCCGTGTCTCGGAGAGCACGTTAAGCCGTCGGTCCTACGCCTGATCTCTCTTCGGTCGTGTCGGATTATCGTCACATCGGGCTGTGAGAGTGGAGGGATAGAGAGCACACTTATGTACTATGTCTGCCAATCCGCGGTGGAGCAGCGTGGTGGGTCTATGCTCTAAAAACCCTGTCTCATATGAGTGAGAAGGCCTGTGCCCAGCAGCGGGACGTTAATGGGCTGTTACTTACCTTTTTTTTTGTTGTGTCAATGTTATTTACATAGTTAAGCGCTTCAGAAACGGCTATAAGTTCACAATGCATTATGAAAATATTAGAACTTATTCTGAATTAAAGCGATATTTTTAATTGAGGATTAAAAATTGTAGCACCCAAATTTGCCTTCATTTTAGAGCCATCTGTAAACAATTTATAGTGAAAATTATACTTTGACTCATCATTCTTAAGTCCATTACATTATTAATGAATTTAAAGGGGTATTACTTTGCTTCCATCGTTTTTCAATGGATGTAAGATCTGATAGAAATAAGACGATTAAAACACAGTGTGATGTTTTTGATCGTACAGCTAAATGAAACAAAAGTTTCTTAAGAATACATTAATTTACTGAAAATAAACAACAATTAAACATAATCAGCTGACGCTCGGGCCAAGGACCGCACGCGGCCGCTGTCTGTGTGCGTGTATAAGTAACGACTAAATTGAGCGAAAGTGTGTTGACTTGTGAGTTCAAGGGAGAGTTGTTTAATTGTTGGTTTTTTTTTGTAAATTAATGTATTTTTTACAAAACTATCGGTTCATTTAGCTGTACTAACATGATGGAGCGTAAATAATGCTAATAAAACGTGATAATATCTGAGTTTTTTTAATGAGAATCGATTTTTTCCGTCCCATCGTCAAAGGTGTCATTAATCAGGCCTCTTCGTTTTCGGGACCGATCTCCTAACATCCTGTGTATTATTCTCACGCAACGTAGCCTCTCATTAAGAACGTGTTTCCTCATAGTCCAACGGGATCCTGATATAAGTGCAATTTACTGAAAGATTTCTTTAAAATAATTAATTTTCTTAGGAGCTTTCGTATTGTATAGCACATAGACGACGACATTCGGCTCCTGCTAAGCGTAATCAGGCAGAAGGTATCAATGTTGAAATGTTGAATGATAAATATGTATGCTTTACAACCTTTGCGAAGTTGAGTTGGTTCGGTAGTTCTTAAATCTACCTTGGTGTATTCCTATCTATAGCCTATATATAAAACTAATGAGTTTCTTCGCTAGATAAATAAAAAATTTAACAAAAAAAGAACCGCCTTCAACACAGACTTACCAATGTATTAATATGCTCTAAAAAGTAAGAAATAATTGCATATTCTTTTATAGTGTTCTTCGTATTCTTATATCCGGAGTCGATGTCAGCCAAGGTCATCCAAGATATTCCCCCCGTGCCCACTTGGCAGCTCCCACCTGTAGCTATATATGTAATTACAACCTACAGCTATATATGAAGGTACCTTGGCTGACACCGACTCCAAATATAAGAATACGAAGAACACTATAAAAGAATATGCAATTATTTCTTACTTTTTAGAGCATATTAATACATTGGTAAGTCCGTTTTGAAGGCGGTTCTTTTTTTGTTAAAATTTTTATTTATTTTTTCATTTTTAGTGAATCTGAAGTGAACGTGTTGCAATGCAGCAACAAACCTAAGCTCATTGCTATTTGATTACAGACACTTATATTTTCTTCCTAAAACCGCACCATTACTGTAAGCCGTTGAGGAGTTCCATTGATCTTTATATTTAACTACAACTAGCACTTGACTTAATATCTGGATAGACTATAGCAGATTCTGTCGAGTATCGTTCATTTGCTCCTAAGAATTCAAGAGTTCCGTCACTTTGTCATGGATTTCATCATGAGAACCTAACTATACTATCCCAAAATAACCGTTGAAGTATATCCTTTCCAATAAAAAAAGAATCATCGAAATCGGTTGGCGTGATCTTGAGTTATTCCTCCATTTGTGGCGCACATGCTTAATGCACATTTAACACTTATCCGGTTTTCTCATGGATGCCATCATCAGAACTGGATTTAAAAAAAATGAGACCCTATGACGAGCAAAATCCACCCAGTCGGGAGATATGAGGTAACAAACATAAAAAAAATACAGACGAATTGATAACCTCCTCCTTTTTTTGAAGTCGGTTAAAAATAACACTTCAATTGTATTATATTAGCATATACATGAGTAGGTAACTCAGAGGCGATATATAAAGCTTTTATATAATTATTATGAAATGTCGCAACGATAGATTGATAAACAATAGGATGTTAGAGTCGTAAACTATCATAATCTGTACCATAGATGCAAACATGGATAGACCTGCCAAATACACGGTGAGCGACGCGCCAAGATCTTGACGTGGTAGGCAGCATTTCAGTTATCGATATACCATGCCGATTTCACCTTGCGACATACAAGATTACAAATATTTACTTTAAAAAAAAACCTATTCTTCATGCTTGGCAGATGTGAAAAAGCAATTAATTTGCAATGTTTACTCACACTCTGATAATTGTTCATCCTACGATTACGTATTTGTTGGGAGGGATTCAGGATCATACAAATTCCTCCACGTTCAGTGGACTGTATTAGATGCGTAGGGCTTCGATCTTCGGTTCTTCAGGATTCCGTCGTTAAAGTTCAGAGCCTCGGCCTTCAGTTCTTGCGGGTTCAGATTTTCAGTTGTTCATGATTCGGGTTCTCAGATCACAGCCTTAGTCCTTAGTATGGATTTATTCCGATCGGGAGTCTAAGGGGAATGTCTTGTCGTTCCAAGTAACGGGACTCTTTATAAAACCCTCCCACTCGGCACTCACATGCGGTCATGATGAGCGGGAGAAAAGGCGTAGGTGCGGGAGGGCTGTAGCCAGCGGTTTACCAATTAGAATTACCACAAAAACCACAATCGGTATGAACTACAAAAGTGTACTTTTTAACCATATAAATTAACCGAAATGCGAAAATGTACGGAGTTTTTTTCATATGAAAAAACTGAAGAACTAGCAAAGTTACTTACATAAATCCCTATCATACTCTAATAGACATGCACTCACTTATTCATAAATCCTTTTACCGCACATACACCTACACACAACCGCGTTTTAATACACTACATACACTCGAACACACACACGCAAACACTCACTCATTGGACAGAATTGACTTGAAATTTAACGAAATGAATTTTTTCGACCCTTCCAACAACTGTCGTTATATTTCAAGTAATTTACATAAAACCTTGACAAGTTGGTGTAGGGTTGGGGTAAACCGCATAGTAATCCCTTTTTTAAGGTTTTCGTGATCATACAGACAGTTGCAGCAGACTATTTTGTTTATTGGTGGTAATATGTAGTTATTTTTGTTAAGTATGACAGTACAAGTAAAGCCTTTCGTTTCCTTTCGCTTTTTCTGTTATTGCCTTAAAATATAAATTAATTTCACGGATCATCTTCATAGATCTATGGTCGGTGTATATAACTTAACGTGTCAATGTGATATTTCATTACAAGGGCGATTTATTTTAATTTTATTATTATTAAGAAATATCTAGAGGCTTTAAATAAAAATTAATTCCGATTTAACTAATTGTAAACTAAAACGAAGTAACAAACGACAGAACGAACAATCACATATTTTTTTTTTACTAATGACGCTACAATTAATAGCTGGGTCCTCATCATTCAACCGGGGTCACTGCATCGTTTTCGTGATAAAACCCAGGGTTAATGTTTACATCTAATAAGACTACATCATAATGTATCGCTAAAGAGTCGCCGGCTGCGTACCTGGATGCCCTGGCATATCGCATGGTAGACCCGGATATAGGAAAGGTAATTGGTGGTACTGGCTAAGGAGCTAGACTAGCTAGGAGTAGCGAATGGAGAAAATCCGTGTCCTTTGTTGATCGCTTGGAAATTCATTTGCACACCATCAGCTGTAGGGGTAGGAGTGTGGCACTCGACAAATGGGAGGAAACCTCATTTTATCATTTCAATCATCCTGCGGTCCCACGTTTTTCTAAAATGGGAAACTCGAGGCTCACTTGCACAATCCAATATGGTGTCCTGGATGTAGCCAAATCAAGTTTCAAGTCGGTTGCTCAACTTACCGCAAAAGATAGCATGAGTATCAGGAGTATGAGTATAAGATTATCGGTTCTACGACTGCCGTGTATATAGTTTTGCGAATCTGGGGGTGAAGCCCCCAGTTCACTTTAGCTGCTTTGGCTACTTGTCTATAGATGTGGTGAGTCTTAGCGCATGTCTTGGTGATGTGTTCGTTGAATGTGAGTTTTTGGTCTATTATAACGCCCAGAATCCTGATGGAGTTGGTCAGACCAATGGCGGTCCCGCCCATGGTCAGGATCGGGGAGTCGTACCTCAGTTTGTTCGTCACCACCATGGCTTGGGTCTTGTGTGGTGCGAACCTGAGTTTGTTCGAGATTCCCCAATCCCGTACACGGGCGAGAGCGACGTTGGCCCGCCGTGAGACTTCCAGTCCCGTCTCACCCTCGATCACGATCGTCACGTCATCGGCGAACGCCTGGCAGTAGACTCCTTCCCGCTCCATGTTTTGGAGCAGGGGATCCAACAGGACGTTCCACAGAAGCGGTCCTCCGATCGATCCCTGCACACACCCTTTCATCGTGCTTCTGGGATGCTCGGTAGAGGCGTATCGCACCCTGACCTTTCTCTCGAGAAGATAGCTGTCGATCATCCTCCTCAGGTTTACAGGGCAATATTCCTCCACCAGGCGCTATCGAAGGCACCCTCTATGTCCAGCGAGATCACAACCATCAGCTTCCTTTCTGAAAGATGCCGACGGATGCGGCTCACCAGATCATAGAGGGCATCTTCGGTGCTCCTTTGCGGCATAAAACCGTACTGGCGAGTACTAAGCCGGCAAAAGGAGGTTACGGTTGTTCACTCTGCTTCGATGGGGACCATTGCACGTGCTATACTAATCAGCTTTCCGCTAATCCACAATACCAGAAGAGGCCGCTGAGACGCACACAGAATGGCGCATCGTGTCGACAGGGGTTGACACTC
Source organism: Elymnias hypermnestra (assembly GCA_015832385.1). NCBI lineage: Eukaryota > Metazoa > Arthropoda > Insecta > Lepidoptera > Nymphalidae > Elymnias > Elymnias hypermnestra. The sequence continues at coordinate 1,248,650 of JACTOM010000913.1, read as the reverse complement.
ATGGCAGATAGGCGATTCCTCAGAGCTCGCAATATGATGCAGGTGCACCCCAAAACGAGGGTGGGAAGGAGCATAGACTGCAAATTCCCCCTGTTATTTTTGCGTTTCGTTCCGTGAGACGACCATCTATTAGAAGGGGCATAGAGGGTATTGCTTCTGCAATGTGTATCTGCAGTAAGAAGTCCATCAGGAGATGACGCTTAAGACTGCAGCGTGCAAATTCTGTCAAAGTAAAACGTTCATCTACTGGACTTATCGAGCAGAGACCTAATTTGCTTTTGTGCAATAAGGATATCTCCAGAATCTGCAAAATACAATAGCATTCTTTCGCAAGATTTATAATACAGCAATAACTTTCTTTTTACGTCAATGAGATGCGGTACATCTCGACCTTGTTATTTAAAGAGTAACTAATGAGTTTCTCGCTGGTATCTTCTAATCAATATCAACCTTACGTACCAGTTGTAGGTTCATTAGCTGCTAGACTTTTCAATTCAAAAGGCCTTGTTACGTCTATCTAATAAAATATTTACTTTGTTTTGATTTTTACAAATCAGTAACTAATTTGATTTAATCAGCTTTGGGACAAACTTATTTGTGTCTCCATAACAAAACCGCATTCTTTCTCAAGATTTACAATATTAACTTGCTGTTTACGTCAATGGGATGAGGTACATCTTGTGCTTGTCAAGTTTTAACAGTTTATATAGTATATCATTGGCATTTAACACTAGTACATAGCGCGCGCGCAGAATGTAAGCTGCCTTTCGCTGTAAGCCGAATTCGGTTAAATTAACTGTGAAACTATAACCTGTGAAGTGTTTATCGAGGAGTTTTATCAATGTAAGTCTAGCTTTATTACACTTAAATGATTACAAGACTCTTTTAAACAAATTATGCTAAAGTTTACATCATAATTTTGCACGAAAATGAAAAGAAAATAGCTTTTTTTTTACATTAAAATGTCGTACAATAATTATAGCTTTTCTTGGTAGAAAAGCAAACTTTTACATGCCGTTTATTATTTTGAATTAAACTATCAATTTCTATTTGAATACATGTTTTTGTTGATTTGTCATTAAAGTGATAATTCGTTCGTTCTTTATGAATTCGTACATTTTAAATCAAATATAGCGTACGTGAAATTATTCGTTGTATGTCACGTAATTTGCATAATTTTCACGAAATGTACGTGATAAAATACATTTGAATATAGTAGGTTTAATAAGTTATATTATGTTTTATAATATATTATTTTTAGTATCATTCAACTAATTTTTATTTATCCTGAATAGTTTATTACTTCGTTAATTGCATAAATACGATAAATTTATCATGTCAATCATTCATATTTGGTGAGTGGAAATTATGAGTTTATAAATTAGTTTATTTATATAATTAATAAATATATTATATTACTTTTATTTTTGAAAGATTTTATCTAAATAATAAATTACTGCGCGAAATTGTTTTCATTAAATTTATAAGTTAGGTTTTTAAATTATATTTAATTTGTTTTTTTTGCTAAATTAGATTTTTCAAATGCAAATTCTATAAATATTTGTTCTCAAGTTTTATAGTTAAATCATTTTCCTTAAATGTTTATTACTTTGTTAATTGAATATAAATATTTATATAAACGTTATAGTTTTTTAGATCGCTCATTCATGGTTGTGAATGATACTCGTATAATACTCGTATAAGGTTATCCATTGCATATGTTGTGTTTTAGTTTAACAAGTGGTTGAAATTCGGCTATAATCCATTTAATTTATAAGCTTGAACATCATTGGGATTTAATTATCAAAGATTCAGGCGCAGGACCCACGGCTTAACGTGCTCTTCGAGGCAAGGGGGTGGAGCACACCGCCAACTTCCCAACTTCGGATAAATATTGAGAAAATATAAAAAGAAAACTCAATATTGATTTCTGAATTGGCCCGACCTGGGATTCGAACTCAAGACCTCACGTCTGTAGTCGAACGTGCTAACAACAAAACCAATGAGGCAGTCAATGCGCCTGATCTCTTTCCGGTCGTGTCGGAATCCCGTCACTTCGGACTATGAGAGTGAAGGAATAGAGAGTGCACTTGTGCACTATGCCTGCCAGTCCGCAGTGGAGCAGCGTGGGTCTATGTTCTAAAAACCCTCTTTCATGCCAGTGAGGAGGCCTATGCCCAGCAGTGGGACTTTTATTTACTTTTATTAAATTAAGTCATATAATGATGCGAAATGATTAACATTGTTTATGTATAAAATTATTTTGAAGTTTAATTAAAAGAAATTATTTTTATCGAAACGAAAATATTCCGCTTCCTGTTGAATGTTGAAAATGTCAGTATCCGCAAAAAACAAAAGTTTTCCATAAATTAACTTAAGACATTTATTTTCCTATGAATTTTATCCTGAAATTTTTAACGAAAGATGGATTTCGTAGTAAGTAATGTTGGTAGTAGCAGCCTACTGCCCCACTGCTGGGTACGTACGTTTTTGCTGGTAGGGTGGTAACTAGCCACGGCCGAAGCCTCCTACCAGTCCAGACTCAGACAAATTAGAAAATACAATTTCCTACCGGGAAATTCGTCCTACCGGGGATCGAACCCGGGACCTCCGCTAGCAAAGCGAATACTCGCACTACTGCGCCAGCGAGGCCGTCAAAATGTTTGAAGGTTTTAAGAGCAAAAGACCCACAACGCTGCTTCTCTACGAATTTGGAAAGCTACATGTAATCCAGAGTTACTCCCGAGATATGTAGATTAACTCACGAAGGTATCCTTCACCGAAAAGCACAATGATGAATTGGATTGGAACAATCAATGATAGTAATTTTTTTGAAAAAAAAAAAAGATTTAATGGTGCCTTCTTCTCGCGGGGAAATGATTATTCTTTAGAATGTCCGGCTTTGTTAGATTGTGCGTTTTATTGGGCCTCGTAATTTGCTTGCGCTTTTTAAAGGAAATAACCGTGGCCTGTCCCGCCCCGTTCGGACATTTTTGCGTCGAATGCTCCGCGGGTCGAATGATTTTATTTTTATGTTTGCTAATAGGAAAACACAAATAATCACTAATAAACATTTACAGTTTATAAAACACCACAAAAAACGTAACGACCTTCGAAGTGACACACGCGCCGTTAGTAACGGTCACTTTGTAAGTGATTTATTTTACGAAATTTACTGAGAAGCGAAATAGATAATACACACTATAACTTAAAAAGAAAGAGATGCTTATATATCTGATTGCCCGACTTGAAACGTCGGCGTTGTCAATCGGTAGTTAACATGGGCAGACTAACGGTGATGTACAAACCCTGACACACGGATCAGGTTTAATAAGGCCTCGCAATACCCACTAAAACCCAGCGGAACCCTCTTCATTTATGAATGAGGCAGCCTGTTGGATTAGTACCTCTACTGAAACTTTTGTCTAGCTGGGTTATAGTAGGTATTTTGTTCTGCCACACTCCTGGTTAGAGGAATAACTTTAAATTTCGCATTCGTTCATCGTGCCCCGGATAAGTTAGTGGTAGCCCAGGGCAACTAACCCGGGACTCACCACTAGGTTATCATGGCTTATATACTTATTCTTCTTTTCCTTGAAGTGCCTCTCCGACTAGCGAAGGTTGGCAATCAGATCAACATACTTTAACCTCTCTCTTAAAAGGGGGGATAATTGGATAACACTCGCAATTCCAGTCCATTCTCTGATATTGCGAAACTATGATTTTTATCATTAGTTGAAGAAGTCCATATTTTTCGTGCCTGAGGACGTGGCCCGAGTAGAATACTTTCCTTAACTTGATGGTCTACAAAAGTGCACCCTTTTTATACATATACTTATTAAATACGTGTGATTAAATCAAATCACCTTTTGTTGTTCTTTTTCTCAGCTGTCATTTAATACATCCTGTAATTCAAGTCCTATTTTTGTGTGCGATTATTTAACTGTCAATTCAACTTAAATGTGTATTTCAACAAATTTATTTATAAAATATACTTGTTATTTCGTTTTATTGTATTTAACAATGCAAAGAATGTTTTAAGAAATATATAAAAGATATTCTTTTATTATAATGTTGATTGTTTAAGCGATAAAAATGTTTCGGCTTGATTCCAGTTGCAAATGTAATGTTTTTATCACATGCACATTGTAAAGCTATGTTTAAAAGAGTAACTGCTGAGTTTCTTGCTGTTTTCTTCTTAGTGGAATCGACTTTCTACATCGGTGGTAGATTTGTTACCAACGGACAGACAACTGACTTTTGAAAAAAGCTTTATAAATCTACTCGAATTTCAAAATTGTTTTAAATTTTAACGGAGAAGCATAAAGCACAGGGGCGTAGGGTTCTCCGCCGACATCTTCATTAATGGGATCCATTATTTAATTTCTTATTCTGTGGGCGTTCGTGTGTATGTTGGTGCAATCAAACACATTATTAATTAACTCGGATTATAATGTTCAATCACTTAATTTTTCCGATATCAATTTACACAAACTCATTAACAATAATAGCTAGGAATGCGACAGTTTCAATGGTCTACCACTCCGGCCGACCGCCACTCGAGAACTGCCGAGAGACGCGCCGGACTGCCACTTATTGACTCTGCCCCCACGCCGATACACAGATGGCGCCAGCGTTCCACAGACTATTACACACGGACCAGCGATCCAAAGACTCTTGCACTCAATCAATCGATCGAGGGTTTTCGCGCCCTGTTCTGAGAAGAGCCCACAACATACTCAGTGGGATGTCCCATATTTTGTCGTCACTATAACACAATTTTCGATTTAATTTAATTTTATTTAGAGCAATCACTCCCACGCTCTTGTATTGTCTAAGCAATTATCGATTATTTATCGAATTATGTAAATATCGATTAATATCGAAATACTTTTCGATTAGTTTTCTTTTAATAAAGAATTATAAAATGTATTGAGTCACATTTTTAGAACGTCTTCTGGGTGGTTGTTGTAAATGATAAAGAACATGGTATTCTATATATTTGGATGGCCACATTGGGATAATGCGAGTGGTTTTTGTTCTTTTTATTACTGACGGCGCTTTACTCTAATCTCACTGAGTATAATACAGTCTAAGATGGAACTATGGTAACCTTGTAAGAGATAATTTACTTTTTACGGTTTCTACACACCATCATACCGGAGCGTAAGTATTTTGCTTGTTTTTCAAAATTTTCCAGACTGGTAATCGAACCTAGGACCTCTACTAACGAAGCGAGGCCGTCAGGTCCTGTTACAAATAATTATTTGAAAGTATATGAAGAAATTAAATGGCGCAGTGTTTTTTCCTCATTTAACTCAATCAAGGTTTGATCTTATATGTTTTCGATAGTTATATAACAAGAATTTATTTCGATGAATTAACTTGTTTATTTACTTTTATGGTAATGCGACTAAACCGATCATATCCGTAAACGATTGTGCGTAGATTGTGTTTAGATTGAAAAAATATTAACCGTATTAGTCTCGTTCCGTTTATGCATTTTGTCATAAAGGAAACTTGTACACACTTTTCACTGTAATATTGTAAATTTCAATATTCTTTGTTGCTACTGCCATATAAAAGAGGTAATAAATAAATAAAGCGTGTGGGTAACAGCTAGTATAATATATATTGGTCTAGCTAATAAAAATTTGAAGAGCTTCAAAACTGGGAAGAGGTCCCTGATCAGAACTAACTGGGACCAATTTACAACCGCGTTAGGGATCTGAAGCTTACAGGGCAATTAGTCACGGCCAAAGAGCTGGTAACCATCCAGAAGGCCAAGTAGAAGGCCTTCACCGTTATACCATCTAGCATCAGGGAGTGGCTACCGAGCTGACAGAACAAATTGGAACCAACTCACAGTTGCGCTAGGTGACTTAAGCTGACAGGGCAAGTAGCTACGGCCGAAGAGCTGGCAGCCATCTAGAAAGCCAAAGAGGAGGCTTCAAACATTTTAACATCCGGCATCAACGTTTTGCTGCCGAGCTCATAGAATAAACTGGGACCAACTCACAATCGCTCTAAGGAGGTGAAGTTCACGGGGCAAGAGCAAGTAGCAACGGTGAATGAGCTGGCAGCCATCCAGAAGGCTAAGGAAAATACCTCAACCGTTACACCAAGCAGCATCAGGAACCGGCTGCCAAGCTTACTCCAGGATAAGCTAGAGAGCAAATGCCGTTACAAAATATGGGTGCAGACTTGCTTTCCCAGGGTCAACCATAACCTAAATAGGCATGGGGAGGATGTTTCAAGGTAGGTATCAGCCCTTAATGGTGACAAATCATAGAAGCCGCAGAATAACATAACAAACTACCGTCTCAGCAAGAATAGGGCTGTTCCTGTAGCATCTTCATCTACCCTCTCCATAGAATAGACTTTAGGTAGACGAAGACTCTGACGGAGCACCTGCAGAGATAGTTTACAATAAACACCACACCCAATGTAACGGAAATCATTGAGCACTATCAGGAGCAGGAAGAGATAGTGCAGGAATTCCTCTGAGATACTGATATTCCGGGGAGACGAATACATATCCCCGGAGATATCTGTACACATCCCAGATGGATAAATAAATGTTATATTTTTACAGTTTAATAAGCGATGTTTATCTGTTATTGCGTCACGAAGGGAACCTTTGTCTTGAGTGAATGACAAAATTAAATAAAGATACAACTATTTACATAAGTCAAAGTTCTTCATAACCTACAAAAAACAAAAAGTATAAAAATACAGATGACATAACTGATATAAATATTCCCTAGCGGTGAGACCCGTGAGTACTAAGCTTTATGTGTCCCCGAAGTACTTTTAGGGGTCAATTAAGGGGATTGTTTCTCATTATAAATAGAAGCGTTCGTACTTTTTCTGTTTCGTATTCTTATAAGAATGTAAAGGGGTGGTAAGCTTTGTTTGTTCATTGACAATTCTTGATATACCGTCTATTTGAAGCGAAAAATACCTCTGCTGCTAAAGTACCACTTACATCAAATAATATTCTATATTAGCTAAGTGGTGCCCTAATTATGTGATGCAATAAGGAATGTTGGTGAAATCGGGAATAATTATCTCATTGCAAAGAGAAATTTACACGTTTTCTTCGTGATTTTTATAAGAAACATTTTTGTTTTCTTATGAAAATGTAAACACAACTTTCTTTTATTGCTGACAGATTAGCGCTTGACTGTGATCTCACCTGATGGTAAGTGATGATACAGTCTAAGATGGAAGCGCGCTAATCTGTTAAGAGGCGATATACCCCTTACGGTTTCTACACAGCATCGTACCGGAACACAAATCGCTTTGTTTGGCGGTACGTTTTCGCTGATAGGGTGGTAACTAGCCACGGCCGAAGCCTCCCACCAGTCCAGACTCAGACAAATTAGAAAACACCATTTCCTACATTTGTCCTACCGGGGATCGAACCCGGGACCTTCGCTAGCAAAGCGAATACTCGCACCACTGCGCCAGCGAGGCCGTCACAGAGACCGAACATTGTTTCTATGTTCATTTGACAAAATTTGACAATACTTCTGCTGCTGCAGCACCATTCATTTCGGTTGACGGCGTAAATAATACCCTATATTTTAATCTGTGTCATAAACTATCTGCGACTTCATCTACGCAGAATGTTTTAATACTTACAATTCTTTAATTTAAATACCGCTTTTAATATTTTAATGACAATATAATATACAATTAACCATGATAACATTATATCGAACCTTAACATTAATACAGACAAAATAAAAAGAACTAAAATGCGCCATCAGAAGCAAATGGATGGGTGCCCATAAGGCTAGCAGTGTTACCTCTTTGGACAGCGATACTTATACGCTGTCCGAAGTACCACCCGGCCTTAGGGTCACGGGTGACATCAACTAAGTGAGATGAGATTTCTTTGAAAAAAGCTTTTAGCCTCAGGACCCCACGGTCCCAATGTCTCCACGCCAAAAGGCACAAATAAGTATTCTAAAGCAAGGTTCTCATATTTGCGCCTCTTGGCGTTTTCAGCTAACGACGCCGCCGCTCCCGCTGATTTGGAGGTAGCGTCAATGTGAGATGGTGCAAGCGTATCAACACATGTAACATCCCATACCAACGACCCTCCTTTTTTCCAAGGCAACAACGACATACCATGAGGTCTCTTACCATCATCACGTGAAATTCTATTCGGCTCGAGAATAGCCGGCACGTTAATGGTGACGAGGGTCCTTTTGATGTTGTCGTTGATTCCGGCGTGTCTCGGAAGGCGACCAGCACTACGAAGACAAGACAGACCGTGGTGACCAAGTTGATTTACCCACTCACCACATTTACAATGGAGCTCTGTTGTTTTCACACCCAGACGCAGACACGTAGATAAAGATAACGTAGTTTTGTCTAACAGGTTACCTACGGATGCAGATGGAAGCGAATGTAGCCAGAAACCTGACTCGCGTTCAGAAACAGCAAGGAGGCGAGCCCTCTCTGTTAGATTTTTAGATGTTCGTAATAGATTAAAAGATACATTTTTACAGAGGGGTTCGTCCCATGATTTTTATTTGGTAGATAAAATATTTGGTAAATTTTGACTTGGACATGCTAAAAACGAAGCATTTTTGGCATCTTCTAAATAAATGTTATTAATTCTATTATATAAATCATTGCCAACGATAACCTTTACTAAATTTTGGGTACTGTAAGAAGAAGCCAAAAAAGCCGGTAACACTTGAAATTTTGCGGAAAAAAATGTTTTTATTAATTTAGGTACTTCTTTTACAACCCCTTTTGCGGATGGAAATTCGTAAAACCCGTTCTTAGCTGACCTCTACTCGTTAAATAGAATATTCCAACCAAATTTCAAGTCTACGCCTTATGTACTTGGATATCTGGATACCTCTTATATATATAGATAGTCACATAAATACAAACAAGGATTTCCAAAGTTCCTTTCCCTTTGCTAGTTTTGTTGCTGAAACTCTACAGATTTGGATAACATCTTTTTGTATTTTTATCGACGAAATCGCAAGCATTTAATAGTCGACAGTTTATTTTATATTCCCATTTAAAATATTTAAACTGAATCATCATAAAACAATATGAAAGTTGTGAGCCTTGTGCGAGGGACATTTCGACAAAAACACTTACATAACGTGGAATATTTTTAAATAGTTTACGAACAACTTAAGAGTAAGGAATTTATTAACTTATAAGCAATCTTGGCTTCGCTTCATTACATTATTATGTCGCTTGAAATTTCCCGTTCCGGCTACCTGGCTGTGTTAATTGTAAATTAAAAAATATTTATAATAATAAGTCCTCTTCTGCGTCTGCCTTTCTGTTTATGATAAACTCTAAAATTGTAAAACAAATATTCGTGATGTTTTTTTTTGTAATAGAGTGATCTTTTGTTTATATATGTCAGAGTGTAAGAGTCTGTGGATCGCTGGTCCGTGTGTAAGAGTCTGCGGAACGCTGGCGCCATCTGTGTATCGGCGTGGGGGCAGAGTCAATAAGTGGCAGTCCGACCCGTCTCTCGGCAGTTCTCGAGCGGCGGTCGGCCGGAGTGGTCGACTATTGAAACTGTCGCGTTCCTAGCTATTATTCTTAATAAATTTGTGTAAATTGATATCGGGAACATTAAGTGATTGAACATTATAACTCGAGTTAATTAATAAAGTGTTTGATTGCACCAACATTACCCACGAACGCCCACAGAATCAGAAATGAAATAATGGATCCAATTAATAACGATGTCGGCGGAGATCCCTACGCCCCTTTATGCTTCTCCGTTCTCTCTTATTCTCCGACATATACTCGCATATTTTATTAAGGTTTTGTGTAATATATAGCGATAACTGCTGGGATTGTTGAGAGGTTTCATTGAAAACGCTGCCTTAGGGATATAACAAAAAATATATAGTTATTTTTATAATCCTTACTAACATTATAAATGTAAAAGTAACTGTTTGTCACGCTTTTACGACAAAACTACTGAACCCATTCAAATGAAATTTGATAAACAGATAGTCAAGAGACTAAGAAAGGACATAGGCTTCTTTTTAATGCGAAAAAGGGTTTTAAGGGATGGAATTATTGTCGTATTTAGAGCTCGAAGTTAATACTTATATTTAAGGCTCTTGACTCGATACAAATGAATAATATATTTAGGATAATTAGAAGTTTTACCCTCAAGAGTGTTAAAATAACAGTGCTTATTCTTACTAAAAGTAACTCTGTCTGTCTGACGACAAAACTACTGAACCAATTAAAATGAAATTTCGTTTACAGATAGTCTAAAACCTCAGAAAGGATGATATGTTCAAATCCAAGTATTCCCATCATTAAAATGTTCTTCAACTGTATACTTTAAGTATATTTATGCTTAAAAGTAAGATTGATTGTGGTAATTCATTGTATATACATATATTTAGCCTGGTTTTTATTGCATATATAATAAGATAGCTGTGACTGAAACTATCAAACGTATGTGCATTAAACCAGTTCCATTAAATAGGCAGTAATGCGAAGATAGTTTAAGATTACTAGACTCTCACTTATTTATAACGAGATCTTTAATTTTTTTCGTAATTGACGTTAAATTTAATAGTTTCTTAATATAGACTAAGTAAGGTCATTAATTAAATAACGACCCATATTCTCACGTGATCAGCTGCTTTGCAAGTAACAGACTGGTCAACAGTTAGTTAGTTTGTTAAATTAAAGAAAAACTTGAATTATCCAAAAAAAATCGGTTTCCTTTAAAAGCACCTTGTTTCGAAATTATGTAAAATGATGGAATACGAAATGAACGATGAATTATATTGAGAGGGAGCGTCAAGGGAACCCAGTAGTATCCCCTCTCTTAAAATGCATACATTGTGAAAGCCGATTCTGAGGAACGCAGCCTCAGAGTGTACGAAGTGCGTTACAAAATGCAAACGTACACAGATCAATTTATATCGGTCAAGTGCGAGTGTGCAACAGAGTAGACTAGGTTATAACAGAGATTATTCTATATAAATAGTGCAAGTGTCGTTATTTCATTACAACTTCTACATTAAATGTTGTTTCTGTAGTGGACTGTATCAGTGACTCTATCAGACTGGCATTAGTTACTATTAAAAAAGTGCATAAATTTTTATAGTGGACTATATGAGATATTTAAAGTGTCTTTATTTCTGTAATGGACTGTATCACACATTTAAAGTAACGTTAGTGACTATTTTTTTTTAATATTGCAATACTTTAATTACAAATTAGGTAGTTAACATTACTTCTATGGTGGACTATATCAGGATTTCAAAGACATGTTTGTTTGAATTAAACTGGAGTCATTTATGATATATAGAGCATGTAATAGAGAGTAGAGTAGATTACAACAAAGTTAGATATACAAAAAGGTTATTATGTATAACTTTTTTATACAACTAATGCATTGTTTCTATAAAGGACTGTATCATATTTAGTAAAGTGGTATTTGTTCGTAGTAAACTAAAGTGATATATAATATATAGAGTAGATAGCAATAGAGATATAGAAGAATAGTACTGGGTTCGATTCCTCGTAAATTTAGAAAAAAAATCTAAATTTTGTTTCTGTATGATGATATTTAGAATCATTAAAATATATATTCGCCCTTTGCATGTTAGCATGCTACCAGCTTAGAGTGTATCAGTGCATACGATCAAATGACATCACAGATACACTTACCCATAAATAAAACGTTTATGTAACGTCTATATTTGCATAATTTGTTTTATAACAGTCATGAAAATTTACAAAAATGCTTCTAAAGTCATAATTTACCAAGAAACTGTATATCTATGTATAAAGAAATAAATATCATGTTATTTCTATAGCGGACTATATCAGATTTCAAAGTGTTATTTTTAGAAGAAGAAAAAAAGTCCATTGTATTAGAGACACAGACACTTATTTTAAAATAATTAAAGAACAATATTATGTTTTATAGTATTATGTTCGATATATTAGTTGTTATTTCTAAAGTGGACTATATTAGTTTTTCAAAGGGTTGTAATTCGTATTACGTCATGCTTTTATTATAATATATAGATCAGAATAAAGTCGATTGTAATAGAGACACAGAAACTTATTCTAAAAACATTTATATAAGGACAGTGCATGCCATAGTATTGTGTCCTATATATTAGTCATTGTTTCTAAAGTGGACTGTATCAGACTTTATAAGTGATGTCCGAGTTTATTGTGATTCTTCTCAAATGATTTACGATATATAGAGTAAGTATGCTGTCATATCTATTTATAAATCTTTATTTTATTTATTTTAATGGAGTCACTGTTTAATATATTTTATATATAAACGCACCTGATGGTAAATGATAACACAGTTTATATCATGTGCTGCCTGTTCTTCAGCATCTTTTTGAAACTCAATTTTTTCGATCTTTTAGAATGGTAATTAGCTACGACCGAAACTTCCCATCAATCCAGACTTGGTATTATTAGGAAATTCCTGGAAGTTGATCCTATGAACTCGTAATTTTCACCAGCAAAGCCTTCATCATTTCTGTAATGTTATTATTTTATTTTATACTAAAAAGAAGATCGTAAGATATCCATTTATGACTTTTCTTAACTTGAAATTAGATTAAAGTTTTAATATATATTTTTAAACGTAGTATCCAGTGTTGCGACAATAGTTAATGATTTTTTTGTATACTGAAGGCACACACGTGAGTTTCCACGTGATATCATGACTGTGACTATAAAATGGTATAAGACTTATTCAATTTTAGCTAAATAATACAGTAGTTATTAGCTGCCTCATTGGTCTAGTGGTTAGCGTGTTCGACTACAGACATGAGGTCCTGGGTTCGAGTCCTGGGTCGGGCCAATTCAAAAATCAATATTGAGTTTTCTGTTAAGATTTTCTCAATATTTGCCTGAAGTTGGGAAGTTGGCGGTGTAATCCACCCCCGTGCCTCGGAGAGCACGTTAAGCCGTCGGTCCTGCGCCTGATCTCTCTCCGGTCGTGTCGGATTCCCGTCACATCGGACTATGAGAGTGAAGGAATAGAGAGTGCACTTGTGTACTATGCCTGCCAATCCGCAGTGGAGCAGCGTGGTGGGTCTATGCTCTAAAAACCCTCTCTCTTCGGAGTGAGGAGGCCTGTGCCCAGCAGTGGGACGTTAATGGGCTGCTACTTACTTACTTTACTTACTTATTAGCTGTATGCGATTTCGTCTTCATATCGGAGGCACAAATTTCTTCTATGAAGCAGACTTTTATAGTACTCATTGTGACATTAGATCAGTGGTCGTTAGCCATTTTAGGTCCGCGACCCTTATGACCTAACTAGGGTCACTGATTTCACCCCTCTTCCCAACGATAATACAAATAAACGTAAAAATAACTGCACATGAAAAATTGAGATGTTTTTATAAGCTAGGTTTTGTAATTGATATATAATAACTAAAAATAAAACAACTTAGGTATGATTTCACAATCTTCAGTTATAAGTTTAGTAAAAACAAACATTGATCTCATTGTTAACCCAAATACAGGTTAGAAACCAACGTATTAGATTCCCTTTTCGCATTGTTCCGAGAAGAACCCATAATGAACTCAGTTTTATATCCTTTTGGTTTCTCTCCATCATTAAGATGTCATTTTGGTTTATTTCGTTCAAGTTACTTCGATTCGTTCGCTCCCGAATACTTTAATGTCTATTCGAAACCCAAAAATATATTGCTGTAGTTAAATCTGGTATAAATAATGGATCTAAATTTGTTATGTCACTTATTTTTTTATAAACTAACCAATTTCCGGTCAAAGATCATTTTGATATCCATCCAGAAGTATTGGAGTTCTTAACTGAAATGAATATAATTTATATATTAATTGTACTGCTCTTCATAAAGATGGATATCACACTGAGTTTGGTGAGGGTTCTTCTCAGAACAGAGCGCAAAATTACCATCATTATTTTATATTTTAAAGACATCATTTATTAATTGACTGCCTTATTGGTCCAGTGGTTAGCATGTTCGACTACAGACATGAGGTCCTGGGTTCGAGTCCCGGGTCGGGCCAATTCAAAAATCAATATTGAGTTTTCTATTAAGATTTTCTCAATATTTGCCCGAAGTTGGGAAGTTGGCGGTGTGATCCACCCCCGTGCCTCGGAGAGCACGTTAAGCCGTCGGTCCTGCGCCTGATCTCTCTCCGGTCGTGTCGGATTCCCGTCACATCGGACTATGAGAGTGAAGGAATAGAGAGTGCACTTGTGTACTATGCCTGCCAATCCGCAGTGGAGCAGCGTGGTGGGTCTATGCTCTAAAAACCCTCGCTCCTCGGAGTGAGGAGGCCTGTGCCCAGCAGTGGGACGTTAATGGGTTGCAACTTACTTTACTACTTACTTTTATTTATTAATTATGTAAGACTTGTTATTTTTATTAATTTGAGCTAATTATTTTACAAATAAAACACATGCATCAATACTTTATCGAGCTATTAGCAGTGTTTTACTGCAAAGAGCTTATTGTCCTTTCGGAGGCTCTATAACTATTCCAATAGTCTAACATGTGTATCAAATTTCGTTTGAATCGGTTCAGAAGTTTTGGCATGAAAATGCGACAGATAGACAGAGAGTTACTTTCCCATCTAAAATGTTAATAACAATTTTTACAGCGTAAAAGATAAGTTTCAAACTACTAGCTCTAAAAATGACGATACTTCCCATCTCTCAATACCATTTTTCATATTAAAAAGTAGCCTATGTCTTTTCTCAAGCTCTAGACTATCTGTGTATCAAATTTCATTTGAATCGGTTCAGTAGTTTTGTCGTGAAAGCGCAACAAATCGATAGTTACTTTCGCCTTTAAAATATTAGTAAGAATAAGCACTGTTATTTTAACACTCTTGAGGGTAAAACTTCTAAATAACCTAAATATCTTATTCATTTATATCGAATCAAAAGCCTTAAATATAAGTTTTAACTTCCAGCTCTAAAAATGACGATAATTCCATCCCTTAAAACCCTTTTTTCGCATTAAAAGGTAGCCTTTGTCCTTTCTCAGTTTCTAGACTATCTGCTTAATGATTTGCCCATTCGAAGAGCCTGTCGTCGTCGTTGTCGTCGCTTCAACCGATGGACGTCCACTACTGGACATAGGTCTCACGAAATGATGCCCACAAGGCCCGATCTTGTGCCGCTTGGCCCCAGCGGCTACCGGCGATCCTCCTTATATCG
The DNA here is from genome assembly GCA_015832385.1 of Elymnias hypermnestra. Taxonomy (NCBI): domain Eukaryota; kingdom Metazoa; phylum Arthropoda; class Insecta; order Lepidoptera; family Nymphalidae; genus Elymnias; species Elymnias hypermnestra. The sequence continues at coordinate 1,233,430 of JACTOM010000913.1, read as the reverse complement.
TCGGTCCACCTTGTGGGGGGTCTACCTACATTGCGTCGTCCAGTGCGGGGTCGCCATTCCAGCACTTTCCGACCCCAACGTCCATCGGTTCGTCGGACTACGTGTCCCGCCCATTGCCACTTCAGGTTCGCGATTCGTAGGGCTATGTCCGTGACTTTGGTTCTGCTACGGTTCTCCTCGTTTCTGATTTGATTGCGTAGAGAAACTCCGAGCATAGCCCATCGCACGCTGAGTGACTCTGAGCTTTCGAATAAGCCCCATAGTCAGCGACCACGTTTCCGATCCGTAGGTAAGCACGAGCCTGCACTTGCGTGCAATATTTTTGATTTGATAATTGTATATCTAACGATCAGTTTAACATATTATTTTGCTTCCTGGAAGAGCAAATCTTTGAGAACCATTAGTCAGTTAATTAAGTTTGTCTAATGATATAGTTTTTTATTTTAAATTAATTATGCAAAGTCCCAATATGCGTGGATATGTATACTTCCTGATTATAATGATTAAGTCGAAGGTAAAAGCGGACACATAAGTTCAAGGCAAGTGTATTGGGTCTCATCTTAATAATCATAATCTATCTAATCTTTATATAAATAAAATACTAACAATTTCACGCATTTTCACCCGCATATAAACCAATCTATTAGCAATGGAAAGTCGGATTGTAGATTTATTTTTGTTACAGGTTTTAATTACTCCCTTTCAAATTATTATAACGAATATATATCTAACTTATACATTTTTAAATTCGTAAAATCATTTATGTAGAATGTCCTAAATTGGCAGATTTAAAAATAGTCTACAGGTATTGAAATATCAATCAATCAATCAAAATATCTTTATTCAAGTAGGCATATTACAGCACTTTTGAATCGTCAAATATTTTTTTTTTCTTTTCTTTTCCACACTCTTATTCTAATGTACGTCTGATGATGATACTTCAGAACGACTTAAAATCTAAAGTTACGAGGGTTCCTTCGCGTCCTGATCCGAGAAGAGCCCACAACAAATTCAGTGGGGTGTTTTGTTTTTTTTTGTTATCATCATCATTACAATATCATATTAGTTTAATATATTTCAATTCAAATTAGAGCAGTTCGTTCACTCCCACGCGTTTCTATCGTCTAAGTACTCTTGCAACTTATAATACGATTTTTCTATCAACTTTCTTTTAACAAAGACTTTGAATTTATTAATTGACATTTCTAAAACGTCTTGCGGGAGTTTATTATAGAAACGTATACAGTTACCCTTAAATGAGTTGTTAATTTTATGCAGCCTACTAGAATTTACAACAAGTTTGTTAAATAACTTCGTATATCGCTCCAGAAATTTTTAAATTGTAAATTGTTAAAAATGGTAACTCACACACTGTACACTTTTTAACTTGTATTCGGAGTCAATCATGGTGGAAGCATTGGAAGACCTAGACTGTGGTGTTAAGGTCAATGGGCGTACCATCAACAATTTATGCTGATGACACAGTCCTAATAGCGTCTACCAAGGCAGATCTACAAAAGATAGTCGACCGATTTAATAAGTGTAGTGAAGAGGCTGGTCTCACTATAAGCATCAAGAAAACGAAGGTTATGGTAGTATCTCATAATTTTAGCAGGGATCCGAAAATTATCAAATTTGTTTTAATATCCTGTTCTTTAGTTATAGAGACTAGACAAGTTAACTCTTTCTTTTATTCGGTTGTAATGTCCAACAATTGAGGGTTTAATTTTTTTTTTTACATTTAAAACGACGTTACCCGTTAGTAAACGTATATCGGTCAAAAGTAGTCCAACATTTCCGGGGATAAATAGAAAGAAATAAATTCAGTTTGGACGATTTTATAAAAGGATAATAGCAATATCTTATTAAACTTACTAATACATAAGTAGAACCGAATGCAAAGCCTGTTTTATATAAAAATGTTACGCAATAAAGTCCGGTGACCTTCGCGTCGAATTAATATTTAAGAGGCGTTTCAAAACTGTTACAAGTTATTGCAGAATTTTTTAATTTACCACCAATATTTTATAACTTACAAATACTAAATGGATAATAGTAAAAACTATATTTAAATTAGAAATAAAGATACTAACGGCATCGATTATAAAACCAGTAATTAAGTTACGAACACATTCCCTAAAGCATCACAAAGTAAGGAAGTCTTTTAGCTATAGAAACAATCCCCTAACTGCCCTTAGGATACAGATAAAGTTTAAGGGTTGATGACACAGGACATTAAGCATTTTTGGATCGTGTAATAAAAGAAGAATCCACAATAATTTGACACTGTATCGAATCAATTCAAAACCAGAGATTCTTACGTGTTGGGTTCATCGCAGCATTCTGCGGGGTACGGGCCTCGAGGCAGGGCCTCATTGCCCGGGCATCTTTTCTCGGGCATTCAGTAAATGCCCGGTACTCTTTTTTGCCCGTATTTTATACGGGCTGGATCCCGCCGGCGACGCCAGCGGGTCCATCCTGGTCAATTCCGAGTGTTGCTGCTACCGCGTCATCTTCGCCGCTATCACCTACGGCTGGTGGTGATGACAGCAGGAGCTCACGAGGCAGACGACGCCCAGTGTTTGCCATTCTTTGGTACTGGCTGGCAATGCCGTGGGGAGATGTGTATACGGAGAGTTATCCGCCAGGCGGAACATACTTCTCGCAAGCTGGCGGACGAACACCTCCACGGTGGGCGTCCTGGTATCCTGGCGATGGATAACGTCGTTCCTGACGTACCTCGGAGCTCCTACTATCAGACGTAGGCACTTGTTCTGCTGAGAGATTCTTACATCTTGTCATGGTAGACGAAACCACAGCTTAAACATCGATGCTGGAAAGCAAACACATAGTAATAAAGCTTTAATATTTGGACTTGATTCCTGTGGCACATGAAAGCTAAACACGTAACTGCTGTAACGTAAAAAATACTATGTTTAAGGGAGTAACCGTTGAGTTTCTTGCCGGTTTCTTCTCAGCGGAATATACTTTCCGAACCAGTGGTAGATTTGTTACCTAGATGTTGATTAGATACAGGCGTTCCAAGATGTTCTGTGACTCTTTTTTACATACAAGTTGCAAGTTAGTTTATTCAATTTATAAATACCTTAAATTTTTTTCATGAGTGATCGTTCAAATTATGGTGTTTCAATGTGATTTCTTTCTAGAAGTTTATTATAGAAACGGATACCTTTTAATGTGATATTAACATTTTTTAGTTTTTGCAATATATCTTTTATATATATATATATATGTCTGGGCGCAAGAGTCTGTGGAACGCTGGCGCCATCTGTGTATCGGCGTGGAGGCAGAGTCAATAAGTGGCAGTCCGGCCCGTTTCTCGGCAGTTCTCGAGTGGCGGTCGGCCGGAGTGGTCGACTATTGAAACTGTCCTGTTCCTAGATATTATTGTTAATGAGTAAATTAATATCGGGAACATTAAGCGATTGAATATTATAGAGTTAATTAACAAAGTGTTTGATTGCACCAACATTACTCACGAACGCCCACAGATTAAGATATTAAATAATGGATCCAATTAATAATGATGTCGGCGGAGAACCCTACGCCCCTGTGATTNGAATTTATATATATATATATATATATATATATATATATATATATATATATATATATCAATTGCTGTTCGTTAACTTCGCTATAACTCGAGAGCGGCTGTGCTGATTTTGGTTTTGAATTATTTGTGGAAGTCCAGAGAAGGTTAAAAAAATGAGTAAACATGAAAAAAACTGCTCGGTATTTATTGAAAACACCTATTCCTTCTTCTTGTTTATTCTTTGTTAAATGGCTTTCAGGTGTGCCAATTGAGCACATATTATCTCGCCAGTGTTAAGTTTATTGAAGATGACACGAAGGAAATTGTTCGGTTTTTAAGAGCAGATAAAGTTTAATTTTGATTACCTATAAATAGTTTAAATATAATTAAACCACCACCAAATAAAACGGACAATACAAGATGAATACTGGGCACAGGCCTCCTCACTCCAAGGAGCGAGGGTTTTTAGAGCATAGGCCCACTACGGTGCTCCACTGCGGACTGGCATAGTACACAAGTGCACTCTCTATTCCTTCACTCTCATAGTCGGATGTGACGGGAAACCGACACGACCGGAGAGAGATCAGGCGCAGGACCGACGGCTTAACGTGCTCTCCGAGGCACGGGGGTGGAGCACACCGCCAACTTCCCAACTTCAGGCAAATATTGAGAAAATCTTAATAGAAAACTCAATATTGATTTTTGAATTGGCCCGACCCGGGACTTGAACCCAGGACCTCATGTCTGTAATCGAACATGCTAACCACTAGACCAATGAGGTAGTTGAATATATATACATATAACTAATAATAAACAATTATTTTACAACTGATTAATGTTCCTCCCGTCGTTTAGAAATCAATTCAATTTAAAATTCGTTCGGAAATGAAATGAAATTTAAAAGTGAAGTTGTTTTCACCATTACTTTGGTTTTGAAAGTCAAATGTTCGATGTACGTCCCTTTGTTCAAATTTAATATAAAATAATACTTTTGTTTTCTATTTGACATTTGACATTGACAACCAACAATTTCTGATTGCAGCTATAATATTTGATGGACGTTGGCGGGAATCTGGGCATATTGTTTTGTTCCGTTTTATGAATTCTAACGTTGAAACATTATGTGAGCCCCTTCGTAAGCTCACTCTTGCGAAGACTTGCCGGTTCAGGATAAATGAAAAATGCCACCAGATTCTTCACTCCAACGCTCCGCCGTCTACTTGTGACCAGACGAGTATCTAACTACGAACTGTTGTTTCAGCAGGAATATTGTTCACCGAAATTGGCTATCTAAAGTACGATTTTACGACTGACAAACGTGCACTATTGTGCCAAGCAAACGACGGTGGTTGATAATTTATTGGGTAAAATTTGGCTCCTATGATTGGCGTTTTTCTTCTCACCAATCACAGGGATTACATTAATTACACAAACAACTTTATTTTTAGAAATGACAAATATGTATATACGCTATAGCTACATAACATTCTATATACAAACTTATAAATATCTATAGAGACTCTAAGTTGAAACAAAATATACTATACAAACGAACGATGCTTAACAATTTCATTTAACGTATTATTTATAAATTAAAGGGAAAAAGTCGCGAACACATTCTATAATTATCACTCATCTTTCTGATCTATCGATTCTGAGGCGGTACGAAGTACATCGGCTCAGCTAGTAATGTATACAAATAAATGAAATATAATTTACGGGTACACACACATAATCGTGGTAGGTACCCATTAATAATATTTTTAAATAAGCTGATAAGACACGACACTTTTGCAAATAAATGTAATACTGATTTAAAAAAGACTCCGTATAATATACAAATGTCAGAAGAGAAACTTCTTTGGCAAATTAATTTCTAAGCCTTGTTTATATTTATACAAATGTATAACTGTGAGCCCCTTCGGCAGCTCACTTTTGCGAAGATTTGCCGGTTCAGGATAAATGAAAATGCCACCAGATTCTTCACCCCAACGCTCCGCCGTCTACTTGTCACCAGATTAAGATTATATATCGCGATTCGAGCTGTTGTTCAGCAGGAACGTGTTTATTTTTTTGTTCGGACTGTGTTTAGCTGTTAGCCCTACTGGCTTTTAAAGCGTAACCGGAAAGAGGACGGGCTCTTATGGAGGCCGCCACATTTCGAGTGCGAGCCCTGAAAAGGGAAACGCCGCTCCAAGGGCGTCTCCTGCGAGACCGAGCCTCGGCTTGGAGCGACGTTATCGCAGAAACATCACCTGCAAAGGGAGAATCAGAAGCGCCCCCGGGAACGTGGGTGAAGTCCACGTCCGGGTGACGTTGAAATCGGGGACCTCGCTGTGTATCGCTTGTGTGTTAGTCCCTACCTGGTATGGTAGATTGTCGATAGTTATCGTATCGTCGGGGTCGTTAATTGGCTATCTATTGTACGATGTTTGCGACTGGCAAACGTGCACTATTGTGACAAGCAAACAACGGTGGTTAGGATTTTATTCGATAAGAAGAACAACCTATGATTGGCGTTTTATTACTTACCAATCACAGGGATCACATTAATTACACAAACAACTTTATTCTTGGTAATGACAATCATACGAATATATACATGCTATGGCTAACAAACATTTTGTATACGAATTGGTAAATATCTATATAGGGACTCTAAGTTAAACAAAAATATTTTATTTCTACTTTAAAGGGAAAAGTCGCGAACCATAACTGTTGAAAATGTTAAGAAATTAATGAACTTAATAGTCATTAAAATAATTAAAGTGTCGAAAGTTAATACAAATAATTTATTAAAATCTCAAATGACGAATTGTAAATAAAAATGCCACGTGTTTTTTATCAATTGTATTATAACCTAATCTACAAACGAATCGTGACGCCTCCTTTGACGGCCTCGCTGGCGCAGTGGTGCGAGTATTCGCTTTGCTAGCGGAGGTCCCGGGTTCGAACCCCGGAAGGACGAATTTAGGGAATAGGTCGTGGCTAGATACCACCCTACCAGCAAAGACATACTGGCAAAAACAAAGAGATTTGTATTCCAGTACGATGCTGTCTAGAAACCGTAAGGGGTATATCGCCTCTTAACAGATTAGCGCGCTTCCATCTTAGACTGTATCATCACGAGTTTCATCCGTGGAAAAATTACTTTCATGCGCCTAAAGAAGTGTCATTTCAAAATATTTTCTTTATATATTTGCCTCGCTGTTTGTTTGTTTGTGCTAATCTCTGCAATGGCTGGATCAATTTTGACGAGCCTATTACTGGCAAATCCGTTAAAATACTTATAAAAAATAAAGAATTCATCGTTTATGTCTTTCTATATAAAGTTGAACGCTCATAATTTGTGTATTAGAATAATTTATACACATATATTAATAAAATTGAAATATGTTTATGATATCCATTTGAAATATATTATCACGTTAAAAAAACTCACTTTGGCCCTTTGTAAGACGCCAATTTATACACCTGTCAATATATTATCGTCATAATATTATTTAAGGTATCATCACTTATAACCGTACACCATTATTAATCAACTATGTCATAGATTTATTGAAATAAAAAAAAGCTTATGAAATATTTTATAATGATTTTACGTACCAGCTATTCCCCGCGTAGTTCTTGATTCCGTTATCCCGTTATTAGTGCACGTTTACGTCGCGAAAGGAACATGTTTGACGAAAGGGTGATTGGTAAAGGACATCTCTCAGCTAGGTTCTTTTATATCCGGATCCTGTGGGAATATTGGGAAACACGTTATTAGTGAGAGACTACATCGCGAAAGGATGGTATATGTTGAATTTCAAGTCAATTTCGTGAATACTTTTGGAAATCTCGCAGTAAGTGGTCGTTTTTCGCTTATAAATCCGGATCCTGTGGGAATATGAGGAAATAAAGAAAGAATAGACTATCTGTGTACCAAATTTTATTTAAATCGGTTCCGTAGTAATAGCGTGAAAGCGCGATAGACAGACAGAGTTACTTTAGCATTAGTAAGGATTGTTATGTTACACCCTTGAGGGTATTACTTTTACAAAGTTTGAATCAAGACCCTCAAAGATAAGTTTCAAGCTTCTAGCTCTAAAAATGCCGGTACTTCTCATAGCCTATGTCCTATCTCAGGCTCTAGACTATCTATGTGTCAAATTTCATTTAAATCGGTTCAGTAATTTTGACCTAAAAGCGCGACGGAGAAAGAGAGCTAATCGCATTTACTGGTAAGGATAAAAATCTTGTGTCATGATGTTTGTCGCCGATTAACTCCCAAAATACTTAACCGATTTTAACGCAACTTTCACTGGTAGATAGCTAATATTCTGAGGAAAAATATATAGTACTTTTGCAATCGTGGTTTCCAAGAGAGGAAATCTTCAACCGTATAATATCAGACTAACAGTCAATCGCGGTATNACACCGCCAACTTCCCAATTTCAGGCGAATATTGAGAAAATCTTAATAGAAAACTCAATATTGATATTTGAATTGGCCCGACTCGGGACTCGAACCCAGGACCTCATGTCTGTAGTCGAACATGCTAACCACTAGACCAATGAGGCAGAAATCGTGGTATAAGAATTATATAATACTCTTGATACGGTTTATATTGAGACGTCAAATAACAATCCAGTTTACTGAGCTTGACCAGTGACCTGGATTTATAAAGTATTACAATTAATATTTATTCATGGTTACTAACATTATGCATACTTATGTGGTAGCGAGAGATCGGTCGCCGACATTGAATATACAAGTCGGTATATTCGGAAACTTCAATGTATCTAAGATATAAAGGAGATATAGGAAAATACTTTATTGTATAACACATAAGTTGAGACATATTAACATATACTAGCGTTATTGTTAACAGTCCAAAGATTAAGGCTAGATAATAAGCACGATATCTTTAGGTTTCGTCGTCGTCGTCGTAGCTTCAACCGATGGACGTCCACTGCTGGACAAAGGTCTCACGTAATGAAGGCCCGATCTTGGGCAGCCTGGCTCCAGCGGTTACCGACGACGCTCTTTATGTCGTCGGTCCACCTTGTGGGGGGTCACTGCCACTCCAGCACCTTCGGGCCCCAACGTCCATCGTTCCGTCGGACTATGTGCCGCGCCCATTTTTTTTTTTTTTTTTTTTTTTTAGGTGCAACAAAGGCCCATTTGTTAGTTACAATTTTACTTAAAAACTATGTTAGTGGAAAAAAAAATAACAACAAATTATACACATATTTAAATTTAAAAACTATCTAACTAACTATTTACAAGATATATACAGAAACTATCTCACCGCACCAAAACAGATATAAATTTCTGCTGGATTGGCGAGTCTAGTTTTCCCGCTAGCATTTTCAGGATACTGTTGGAGCTCGAGCGCAGTCTTGCCAGGAGGGATGACGTCCTCTTTCTTATGATGGCATAAAAGTCATCCGTTCTCTCCTGCGCAAACATGCTTGAAGCTGAGCAAAACCGCGGCAAACCCAACAGCATCCTGAAACCATTATTATATTGAACCCTCAATGTGTCTAGCCTCTTCAAAGTGTAATTTACCCACAGACTCCCGGTGTAAAAGGTTTGACAATACGCTTTGAATAATGTTATTTTGGCTTCTTTGCTACACCTTGCGAACCTGCGGGCTAACATATTACACTTTACTGATAAGGCTCTCCTTTCCCTCTCAATGTCTATCTGATCCGTAAGGTCCTCCGTAACATAGTGTCCTAGGTATTTAAACTGGGTTACTCTTCTTAACGGAGTCCCATTTAGAGTAATCCTAGGTTCATATTGCACATGTTTACGGGGGGCCTTAAAAACCAGATATTCGCTTTTTGCTACATTATA
>JACTOM010000913.1:1165859-1221849 GCA_015832385.1 Elymnias hypermnestra | reverse complement strand
AGAGAGATCAGGCGCAGGACCGACGGCTTAACGTGCTCTCCGAGGCACGGGGGTGGATCACACCGCCAACTTCCCAACTTCGGGCAAATATTGAGAAAATCTTAATAGAAAACTCAATATTGATTCCGAACTGGCCCGACCCGGGACTCGAACCCAGGACCTCATATCTGTAGTCGAACATGCTAACCACTAGACCAATGAGGCAGTCATTTATAATACTATCAAAATCAAAATGTTCTTTAGTAAACAACAAGCTATTTTTATTATATCTCGTCGTCGTCGTCGTCGCTTAAACCGATGGACATCCACTGCTGGACATAGGTTTCACGAAATGATGCCCAGCAGGCCCGATCTTGTGCCGCCTGGCTCCAGCGGCTACCGGTGACGCTCGTTATATTGTCGGTCCACCTTGTGGGGGTCTTCCTACACTGCGTCGTCCGGTGCGGGGTCGCCATTCCAGCACCTTCCGACCCCAACGTCCATCGGTTCGTCGGACTATGTGCCCCGCCCATTGCCACTTCAGGTTCGCGATTCGTAGGGCTATGTCGTTGACTTTGGTTCTGCTACGGATCTCCTCATTTCTGATTCGATCGCGTAGAGAAGCTCCGAGCATAGCCCTCTTCATCGCACGCTGAGTGTCCCTGAGCTTTCGAATGAGGCCCATTGTCAGCGACTACGTTTCCGATCCGTAGGTAAGCACTGGCAACACGCACTGTTCGAAGACTGTAGTCTTCAGGCACTGAGGGATATTGGATGACTTATCTGTTGTATCCGTGAATATGATGGCAACTAATTCGGTAGTTACTCTTTTATTAACGACTTTTACATTAATAACGTTTGCTAATTTATTGAACTAGTGTTTATGTAATCAGAAGTTTAAGATTAATAGTATTTTATTATATACTAGCAATGCTCCGTGGTTCCACCCACGTAGATACCGATCTCGTGGCAATGGAAAGTCTTAAAAGTCGGACTTATTTTTGTAGATTGACTTAAATTCGTTATATCTTTTGAATGTAATGTCCTATTTTAATAATTTAAAAGTGTTGTAAAGGTATTGAAACGGTCTTTAAAAATATTAATAGAGGCAGAGACAAAATAATTTGCCACGAGTACTCTTGACTTGGCCCTTAATTAAAATGTCCTGCATTTGGTCCAAGAACGTTCGCCTTGGTCTTCCCCTTCCAATTTTCGTATTCACTCTTGACTCGTAAATCCTTTTTGTCAGTCTCCTTTCATTCATTCTCTCTAAGTGCCCAAACCATCTAAGCATACCTTTCTCAATTTCAGTCACTACGTCTTCTTTTATACCACAACGTTCTCTCATCACACTATTTCTTACTCTGTCACTCAGTTTTACTCCACTCATACTTGTCAACGCTCTCATCTTTACCGCATTTGTTTTACTTATGTGACTCTTCTGCCATACCCAACTTTCACTACCATACATAAGTGTTGGCACCAACACTCCTGCATGCACAGCCAGTCTAGCCCAAGATAATACAAGGGTGTGAATAATGTGGATTGATTATTGTCGGCATTTTTACTAACTTTTAAATTGTAAAAAAATGTTATAGTGACATAACTACAATAGTTGAACATATGGTAACATGGACTTTTTATAGATATTTTAACATATGACTTAGTTTCGACTGTAGTTCGGTTTTGGAGACTTTATTGTCTTTAGATTGACATTTTTAAATACGGTATATCTTTTGCATAGAATGTCCGATTTTAATAATTTAAGAATGTTTTACAGTTATTAAAACGGTCTTTAATAAAATGTAAAATGTGATAAGGATAATACAGAGGTGTGAATAATATGGTTTCATTATTCTCGGCACTTTTATTGACTTTTAAAATGTAAAAAAATAATCATAATGGCATAACTGTAGTAATTGGATATATGATGTCCAAGACTGTTTTGTAGATATTAATACGTTCTATAATATTGTAGAACATTGTTTTGTTCTATCATCAATAATTTGCGCAGCACACGCTATAAGATTTTATGTGACCAATTTTTACACACCTTCCATATTAATGCATTTTTATTAGGGATCCCTATTTTTTTTTGAGAAAGTAATATAGTCTATATCGCTCAATGAAACTGCAGCTTTCTAATGGTAAAAAAAAATTTAAAATCGGTCCAGTAGTTTTTGTGTGAAAACGTTACAAACATACATATATACTTTCGGGTCATTTTCAAAGTGAAAATAGTTTAAGTTACTTCTTATAACACCAACTACCTTTTGGCCAGTGAAAGTCCCCTTAAATCATTTTAGATGTTTTAGAGACTGACTGACAGACAAAAAGAATGTAAAAATAGATTTTTCGTTATAATTACGGTATATACTTTACAAATATGTAAAGTATATACCGTGTAATGCACTGTAATTTTATTCATCCTTACCAATATTATAAACGCAAAGTAAAAGTATCTTTCTATCGCGCTTTCACGCTAAAACTACTGAACCAATTTAATTGTCTAGAGACTCAGAAAAGACGTAGATTGTTTTTAACCGACTTCAAAAAAAGGAGGTTATCAATTCGTATTTTTATTGGGAAGGATATACTTCAAGGGTTGTTTTGATGATGGAATCCATGACAAAGTGACGGAACTCTTCAATTCTTAGGAGCGAATGAACGATACTCGCCAGAATCTTCTATAGGCTATCCAGATATTTGAGTTGCCTACCGTAACTTCGGTATGGTCAAGTGCTAGTCGCAGTTAAATATGAAGATCAATGGATCTCCTCAACGGCTTACAGTAAGGGTGCGATTTTTGGCAGAATATATGTCTGTCTGTAATCAAATGGCAATGACCTTCCGTTTGTTGCTGGATTGCAATATTTGAAAGGTGAATTATGTATGAAGCGGTGGTATAAGAGTTTCGGATTCGATCCCGGGTGTGGCGATATTAATGTAAATTTAACTTTGTAAAGTTGTTTCATTCAAACGGTGTTATCTCAAATGAGAAACGCGTTTTAGGTGTACACATATTGAGACAAATTTGTTAGTTTACTTCAGATTCACTAAAAATTAAAAAATAAATAGAAATTTTAACAAAAAAAGAACCGCCTTCAAAACAAACTTACAAATATACTAATATGCTGTAAAAAGTAAGAAATAATTGCGTATTCTTTTAAAGTGTTCTTCTTATTGTTATATTTGGCGTCGGAGTCAAACTTAAAAAAGAAACTTAAAGCTTCAAATTGCTTTTTTTTACTCCAATACGATCATTTATAAAAAAAGATGCAGCCATTTGAATAATCGCATAAAACTTAGGTTCTGTTTTGATCCTTAATTTTTTTGAGGTGAAACTTCTTTAGGTGGTAAGTAAAGTAAAGTAAGTAGCAGCCCATTAACGNTATTGAGAAAATCTTAAATGAACACTCAATATCCATCTTTGAATTGGCCCGACCTGGGACTCGAACCCAGGACCTCATGTCTGTAGTCGAACATGCTAACCACTAAACCAATGAGGCAGCCTTTAGGTGGATGAGGGTTACATTTTGTGGCTGAAACGCGTGATTAGCGTCACGAAAATGTGCAGCGTTATGCTAAATCGCTTGAAGGTTAGGTAGTTTTAATATTTCGAAATTACATGTGGCATTTTCATTTGCCACTCGTCATTTAATTATTTAATATACTATTTTTATATCTTAGGTGGCATTTAATTCCTAAAATATTTTCCCTTTTCCCTCCTTCTAAGTTTCGGAAATCTAAAGTTTTTGATTTGTATAAATTCCCAAAGAAGTTTCACTTCTAACATGTGTTACTTCAGTTGTAAAGGATAATTTTGATTTTTTTTTAAAATACAGCTCAAAAAGGCCACTCTTTTGGATTTATTTGTATAAAAATAAAATCACCCTTGTTTCCGCAGACCTAAATGTGGAAAAAACGACAAGATTTCACGGCAATTAGAGCTGGCTTAGCTAAAATGTAACCAACTATGTATGTAATGAATTAATTAGTGCGTTAAAGCAATCATCTAGTTAAAATTACGTAAATAAACGAATTGCACGTTGAATAACGCGAAAATATAACCGTTTAAGTTACGATCTTCGACGGTACAGCAGTGAGTTGAGTTTATTTTTATACAGTGATTAATTTTGCTTTATTACCAATTATTCAACGGTGAGTTGTAAAGAATATTACTATTTCCCGGTTTCGCACGAATTGTGGAACATGTTCTGTGTCGTTTTGTCATGTAAATATAATTAATTCTAATACAGTCTGAATTCAAAAATCAAAAAATCAAAAATATCTTTTATCAAGTAGGCACACTCTGATTCTAATATACGCCTGATGATGGTACTCAAGAACGACTTAAAATCGAAAGTTACGAAGGTTCCTTCGCGCCCTGATCCGAGAAGAGCCCACAACAAACTCAGTCGGGTATTTTTTTGTTACCATTATCATTAAAATATCATATTAGTTTATTTGTCAATTATAATACGCTTTTTCTATCAACTTTCTTTTAACAAAGAGTTACCCTTAAATGAGTTGTTAATTTTATGCAGCCTACTAGAATTTATAACAAGTTTGTTTTTGTTTCGTAAGTAATATGATGTACATTCACTCTTTTTATTAAAAGAGTCAATGTTTTTATGTACGTACGACAAGTTTTCTAATATATATACGCAGTGAACTGTCATTATGTTAACTGCCTTGAATTTGTTTCTTAGTGGCTCTCTTGGACCCATATTGTAAATCGCACGAACGGTCCTTTTCTGCAGCACAAATATGGCATCTATATCAGCAGCATTACCCCAAAGTAGAATATCATATGACATAATGCTGTGAAAATAGCTGAAATAAACCAGTCTGGCAGTATCAACATCTGTCAGACGACGAATTCTTTTAACTGCGTAAGCCGCAGAGCTGAGCCAGTTCGATAGACCACTTCTATTGGGCCCCCACTGTAATTTGTTATCTAACGTAATGCCTAAGAAAACTTTATGTATTTTTCATCACACCTATATCGAAAGTTTTCGACGCATGCGTGCTTGTTTTATAAGTCAAAATATTTGGAAAATTGTTTTGCTGCGCCATCAAAGTTTGTAGTTCACTTGAATCACTTAATTCTTGTTACAGTCCATTACAATTTCTTTTCTTTAATTTATTTACAATCAATATTATATAATCTTTTAAGCAACTCGTTGCTTAGTTACGTAGTCGAAGCATGCGAGCTATTGATTCAATATCTAACTTTATTACTTTTATTTAAAACATTATTATTTACATTTTTATCGAACTGGGGTCTGATGAAAAATTATATACGCATCACGGAACGAGGGTATGGCACTGGCACCCGACAATTTTAACCGGGTGGCGATGTCATACTTTCGGCCCTAGGTGCGTGATATACTAATATTAGTAGAAAAAAGTAAGTAGCAGCCCATTAATGTCCCACTGCTGGGCACAGGCTTCCTCACTCCGGGGAGCGAGGGTTTTTAGAGCATAGACCCACCACGCTTCTCCACTGCGGATTGGCAGGCTTAGTACACAAGTGCACTCTCTATTCCTTCACTCTCATAGTCCGACATGACCAGAGTGAGATCGGGCGCAGGACCGACGGCTTAACGTGCTCTCCGAGGCACGGGGGTGGATCACACCGCCAACTTCCCAACTTCGGGCAAATATTGAGAAAATCTTAATAGAAAACTCAATATTGATTTTTGAATTGGCGCAACCCGGGTCACGAACCCAGGACCTCATGTCTATAGTCGAACATGCTAACCACTAGACCAATGAGACAGTTATACTAATATTATAGATATACAATTAAAATAAACACAAACAAGGCGCGTCGTGAGTGATAAATGAGTTAAATTGTTTCGCACCGGTTATACTTATTTCAAGAAATAAATAAATCATTTATACAGGCAATAGAAAAAGAAACTAATCTAAATACCTAATAATAATAAAATTATCTATGTTATCCTAAATACATATTGGCTGATAAGGACGTTGCTTCAGCTTTAATGCTCCTATTTTATTTCTGCGATATCTCCTAAACTATGGGTTTAAATTATATGATGCAAACAATCATAATAATGTACATAACACCTTTATGTTAAATAACTGTATCCATTTGTATAATTTACCAATTGTTCGTATCAAGTTTTTTTTTAATAAAATGATTGTAGTAAGTAATCCCTAAAAGATAGATACCACCGTGGATTTTTTTTAAATCTATAAATACATATATAGCATCACGTCTCATTCCTATAGGAATAGGCAGAGACCACGTCCTTCCACTTGCCACGATCCTTGCATATCTCCTTCGCTTCTTCCATTCTCATTAAACCTTTTGGTGACGCCACTTTGGCGGTACTCTGGTCTTAATATTTTTGATGGTGCCGCGTAATAACATCTTTTACCAATTACCCTACCTTTTTTCCATCGCGTGCATATACTCGCTACGCTTCCGCCGCGACAAGGTGTGTTTACGCCTACCGCTGATATTTCCGCTTTAAACCCGCTCGTATCTTCGTCTTGAAGTTATACGAACTGCAAGAACTATCGCAGAAGTGAGCCGTGTAGTGTTGTGATAGTGCTTTCGCCGCCGCAACCACGCCCGTGCACAGCCCTACGTCGAGGAGTAGGAGCAGATCCCGATACTCCAGGTACGTGCACGCGATTCCTTCCCCCTTCATCACTGTCATCCCTTACGCGGCCATTAGCCTTCTTCCTTCTCTCTAAACCGCCCTACAGTCCATTCCTCTCCATTTCAATTCCCTGCCCCGCTACATGGACGGTGGCCTCCTCTGCGCTGCCGCTCCACCTTTCATAAATGTTCGTCGGTTTAGGATTTGGACCAGGAACGTTCGCCGTGGTCTTCCCCTTCCAACTTTCGCATTCACTCTTGACTCTTTTTGTCAGTCGCCCTTCCATTTATTCTCTCTACGTGCCCAAACCATACCTTTCTCAATTTTAGTCACTGCATCTTCTTTTATACCACTACGTTCTTTTATCACTATTTCTAACTTTGCCACTCAGTTTCAATCTACTCATACTTCTCAACGCTCTCATCTCTACAGCTTTTATTCTACTTTTATGTTATCATAACATCAGCAGATCTATAAAAGACGGATTATCCTGTCATATATTATTTCGTCATATCTCTAAGGGATTAGGCAGCGTTTTTGACGAAAGCTTCCACGAGGGTTAATTTTTCTCATATTACGCACAGGGTACACAGGGTACGCACAGGGTACGCACAGGTTGATAGGGTTGTAGTAACACACGTACAATCACTTGAATGTCAATTCCCAGAAGTCAATGAAACACACAGTATTATTTATCTTTTGTTGGATTACCACGTTACAAGTCTAAATATCATCAGGTGAGATCACAGTTATACGCTAATCTGTGCACGATAACAAATATAAATCTAAAATTGATACAAAACTGTTACATAAATATTATGGAGTCACATAAAACGTCAATATTACCATATAACATTTCTTCTTCTTCTTCTTCTCGTTCCTCTCCAATTACTGGAGGTTGGACATCAGCTGCGAAAAACTGTCTCGATCTCGGGCGAGGTGAAACAGTTTGGCAGCGCTCGTAACACCAGTCCACTCACGGATGTTGCGGAGCCACGATTTTTTGCGGCGGCCAACACCGCGTTTTCCGGCAATCTTGCCCATCATTATCAGTTGCAGGAGGTCATATCTTTGGTGTCTGAGTACATGACCAAGGTAGGCAACTTTCCTGATTTTGATGGTCTGCAAGAGCCTCCGGTTTTGACCAACTCGTTTTAAAACTTTTGCGTTGCTGACTTTTTGGGTCCAACTTATTGAAAGCATGCGCCGATATGCCCACATTTCGAAAGCCTCTATGCGTTTTCGAGTGTCTTCCTTAATAGTCCAGGCTTCACATCCGTATAGGGCTATGGGCCAAATGTAGCACTGAAGTAGACGAGTGCGTAGGGGTATACTGATATTATGTATATAACATGACGTGTATGTGCAAATTCAGGCCAAGTTAGAAGGAAAAACCGCTTCTTTATATATAGTAAATATTTATCAATGCGTCATTTAATGTTATTGTACGTTATAACTCGCATAGTTCCTAATGCCTTGGGAATATAGGGAAATCCGTTATTAGTAAGTAACAATATGTATTCTGATGAGTATCAAATTATCAATTCATTTAAAGGTAACTGTATATGTTTCTATAACAAATTGCCAGATGTCACGATACAAAATCGCAAGAGTGAATTAATTGCTCTAAAAATCAACATAAAATAAACCGTTATTACTGTTTTTTTTAACATGAGACACACAGACATGAGGTCCTGGGTTCGAGTCAATTCAGAAATTGATATTGAGTGCCTCGGAGAGGACTTTAAGCTGTCGGTCCTGCGCCTGATCTCTCTCCGATCGTGTTGGATTCCCGTGACATCGGACTATGAGAGTGAAACAATAGAGAGTGCACTTGTGTACTATGCCTGTCAATCCGCAGTAGAGCAGCGTGGTGGGTCTATGCTCTAAAAAACCCTCGCTCCTTGGAGTGAGAAGGCCTGTGCCCAACAGTTAATGGGCTGCTACTTACTGTTTTTTGACTATTTATTCGGAATTTGGTTCTTCCTTCCTCACAGCTTGTCTTTCGGTAAAGGCCTCCTGTAATGCTTTCGATCTGTAGTGACCCTTTGCCATTTTAATCCTGCTACTTTCTTCAAGTGTTTTTTTAATTTTGCATTCCCTGGGATACCATTCAGTTATTATTCTCGTCCATTTCTCTTTCTTTTCTCTCATCACTTGTCCTGTCCATCGCCATTTTTATTTTCTGCATGCTTTCCAAAACTGGTTCTTTTCTTTTATTACTTTTAAATGTATTTTATCTATTCGCCTTACTACCAATACAGTTCTCTCTATTCCATTCTGTCAGATATTCATTTTGTTTTGCAAGTGTTGAATACTTTTCGCTTCTCTGACATTGACATGGAAATGAATTGCTGGTTTAATCACGGTAAAAAGGAAACCAAATGATTATACTTTTTGATATATTATGATGAGATCACAGCTAAGTGCAAATTTTGTCTTAAGAAGAAAAAATTGCTTCTTCAACCGAGAGTAAACTATTAGCAGTAATCCTTGTTAACAATGCAAATGCGCAATGTGTTTGTTAAACTGATACACCTAAACGACTTATTCCATTTTGATGAATTTTGATATACGGATAGATTACACCTTGGAGATGGTTATGGACTGCATTTTTGTTGGTTGGGAAAAATTGTTATATGTGGTTGGATGATGAAGTATTTGCGTGAAACTGTTTTTGCATCGACCGATTTGCTCCAAACTTTGCAGAATTATTGATTAAATGTAACAATGTATATTTGTTTTTCTTAAATTATTTTAAAATTAGGTGAAATTGGGTTGCAAATATAATATACTGAAGTTATGATTCCACCACCGGTTCTGAAAGTTGATTCTTCCGAGAAGATTCCACCAGTAAACTTGATACTGATTTTTTGGAAATCACGCCTCATTCCCTTCGGGGTAGGCAGAGACAACATCCTTCCACTTGCCACGATCCTTGCATATCTCCTTCGCTTCTTTCATTCTCATTAAACCTTTCATACAAGTTCGTCGGTTTAGAGTACTCTTGACCTGGCCGTTATTTAAAATGTCCTGGATTTGGTCCAGGAACGTTCGCCTTGGTCTTCCCCTTCCAACTTTCGCATTCACTCTTGACTCATAAATCCTTTTTGTCAGTCTCCTTTCATTCATTCTCTCTACATGCCCAAACCATCTAAGCATACCTTTCTCAATTTTAGTCACTACGTCTTCTTTTATACCACAACGTTCTCTTATCACACTTTTAACAGTAAAATGCGACTGAATTCGCGCGTAAAAGCTAGTCATGCTGTAATATTTACTCGTTGACTACTTGCTGTCAGAATCCACACCTATTTATCACTTGTGCAATCAATAACAGTTAGTTTATTAATCATCTACACGGTAATGTGCCGTCACGCTGGTGACATAATTTAGTTCACATGAATCGAGCTGACAAAGTGGAAATGTTTATGAGTACATAATAGTATATTTACTATGACTTTTGTGACTCGCTGATGTCAATTTCACAAATGATTCCCTTCATGAGAACTATGGGTAGAGGTTCGTGCTGTCACCTAGCAATACAGAGTGGATATAAGGTAGATGAAGCTGGGAGGTTAAAGTCCTTTCGAATCGAACGATGGAATTTCGGATTTCCATTACTGCACAGGCACTGATGAAGTAGTTATCCAGAAGGCATCTTAGGTTTTGATTAGACAAGGTTGTGTTGGAAAATACCAGCAACAGATTGTTGGCTTTGAGCAATCTGTTAACTGCTACTAGAGTCGTGCTTCCATTTTGCTTGGTAACATCAGAGACAGGTTACTGACAGATTAACTCTTGACTGTATCCTCACCTGATGATAAGTCACGATACAGTCTAAGATAGAAGCGCGCTAATCTGATAAGAGGTAATTTATATCGGCGCTGAAAACCCACAAAATCTTATAACTGAACTTGAGAAAAATGCTACTTTCGCAGTCTGTTTGTACTTGTACTTTTTTAGTTGTTATTGATAGTTTTTTTCTGTTCTGGTGAAGAATTATTCATTTGCTGTTCAGCGTCGATATGCTACTAGCTTTCTCTAAAACAATACAACTGATTGACTTAAAAGCGACTATTAACTACCACTTTTGGACATATGACTCATAACGAGATCCTTTAAGTTTTGTTTGACTTGAAATTTAGTATTTATTTATTTAATAAACAAGCTAACAACATTTATTATAGGTACATGAACAGAAACAATATTACATAACATAAAAATCATTAAACAGTTAAAATGTAAGTAGAATTAAAAGAAGATAGAAGAATGTATAGTGAATACTTTCGCAATTTCAACCATTATATATGAAATCCCCCATATTCCCGCAGGATAGGGATATTATGCAGGTGACACTGTGGAGAATACTTATATAAAAATAGATTCATAAGAGCCAGTACTATGAACTGCATAGTTTGATAGCTTAAATCAGAGATAATTTTAAGGAAATCAATCATTAATTTGTACTCTTTCGTAATGGTTAACAATAATCGATCTACGTATCTTCAGGTGAGCTATAAAAAAAGTAAGTAGCAGCCCATTAACGTCCCACAACTGGACACAGGCCTCTTTCATAGGAGAGAGGGCTTATAAAGCAAATATCTTCCCTAAGAAATGGGATTGAAATCCAGGATCTCATGTCTGTAGTCGAACATGCCAACCATTAGACCAATGAGGCAGTCAAGGCAATGATCAGGCTATAATATAATATCCATTCAGGTCAGAAACACATAATCAAAAGTATGATATCTATCTAACAGAGGAAGAGCAACTGGTTAACGTTATCTCATGAGATTATGCAAATTCCTTCCATCAACTAAGTAAAGTGTTCGTGAGATAACTGAATATAGTTAAAATGTGCTCGATAACTAATAACCACGGATGCTTTAACTAATTACTTATGTGCTACTTAAAAGTGTTGCAATGTTTTTTAACGGCTATGTATTATATTCTACTAGCAATGCCCTGCGGTTTCACCCACGTAGGTAACTATCTAGTGGCAATGGAAGATCTACTTGTCTTTTCATAGATTGAATAGAACGTCCGATTTTAATCATTTAAAAAGTATTTTATTTTATTTTTATTATATTCTGTATTATTTTATTTTTATTTGTTTCAAATTATACTTAAGCAAATATTTATTTCCGACACTGTTCTGCCCCATTCATCAATTTATTAAATAAGCATCCACTTTGACAAAGGTTGCAGCAATAAGACCGCCTTTGCACGCTTCTAGCTCTAGTTCTTTTAAATCTTAGTTTTTGTATTTCCTGTATATGTTTGTGTGCAATAAAGTGTTTCTATCTATCTATTTTAAACATATTTAACAGAATATTTAATAAGATAATACAGAGATATGAATAATATAGTTTGATTATTGTCGCCACTTTTATTAACGTTTAAGATGTAAAAAAGTAATCATAGTGGCAAAACTACAGTAGTTGGACATATTGCATCTTTGACTTTTTTATAGATATTATTACGTTCTATAATATTGTAGAACATTTTTTTGTTCTATCTTCAATAGATTCCGCAGCGCAAGTGATAACAGTTTTATTGTCTCACCCCTTGGGTTATATTAATTTTTTTTAAGGAACTCTATTTTTTTAGAAAGTACATACATACATACATAGCATCACGCCTCATTCCCATAGGGGTAGGCGGAGACAACATCCTTCCACTTGCCACGATCCTTGCACATCTCCTTCGCTTCTTACATTCTCATTAAACCTTTCATACAAGTTCCTCGGTTTAGAGTACTCTTGACCCTTGACTCTTACCTTGGTCTTCCCCTTTCAACTTTCGCATTCACTCTTGACTCATAAATCCTTTTTGTCAGTCTCCTTTCATTCATTATAAGTCAGTGGGTACACATCATTGTCTATTTCTCCGATAGTCATAGTATGGTACACGGGTATGCGATCCCGGGTCCCCGAGCTATTTCTGAATGTTCTCAGGTCTTCCGAGCCAGTAATATCCTACTACCTTATATTTTCCTTTCTATTCCTTGCAATGTTCCGATCTTTTGACCCGTTCCCCCCATATATTCCATTTTCCTACCCACTTCCTGCCAGTCCAAGGTGTACCGTGCCGAGGGACTCATGGCTAGGGGCATTTGCCTAGTTACAAGCATTGGCCCTGAGTCCGGGCATGCGGGGCTCTGACAGAATGGACCTATGTTCCCTTGCTACTCTTGGGAACGCAATGGTGGTATTATTAAAGTCCAAAAATGGCGGCGATGAGATTCGCAATCCATCACGTCACTTTCCTAATGGAGGCGAAAAGCCGGAGGAAACAGAGAGCCGCTTTGCTACTTTGAATGCTACTTTTAGAAAGTAATATAGTCTATAGCGCTCAATGAAACTGCAGCTTTCTAATGGTAAAAAAAAATATTGATATGGGTTCCGAAGTTTTTGTGTGAAAACGTGACAAACATACATTCGTACAAAAACACCATATTAGTTTAGATAACCAATAACCACACATATTTTAACTTATTACTTGTACCACTTAAAAGTGTTGCAATGTTTTTTAAAGGACGTGTATTATAAACTTTATTTATACTCATACTATGTCTACATGTTTTGTCTGTCGTGGGTTCGCTTAAGCTTTTAGTGTTATATATTAAAGATTAGATCTTTAACATAGTAACTTTTCTAATGTAATCTCTTTAGTGTTTTTGACAATACAAACTTTTGTATTATAATCTCCTTAGTGCTTTTCACAATATAAACTTATTTAATATCACCTCATTACTGTTTTTGATAATATCAACTTTTTTAATATAATCTCCTTAGTGTTTTTGACACTATAAACTTTTCTAATGTAATCTCCTTAGTGCTTTTCACAATTTAAACTTTTCTAATATAATCTCGTTTGTGCTTTTGATAATATAAACTTATTTAATTTAACCTCATTACAGCTTTTGACAATATAAACTTTTCTATTGTAATCTCCTTACGTGTTTTTGACCATATATAATTGTCTAATGTAACCTCATCAGTACTTTTGATAATATAAACTTTTTAATGTAATATTTTTGGAGCATTAGTCACTATAAACTTTTCTAATGTAATCTCGCCAGTGCTTTTGAAAATATCAACTTTTCTAATGTAATCTCGCCAGTGCTTTTGACAATATAAACTTAATTAATGTAACCTAATTACTGTTTTTGTCAATGTAAACTTTTTTAATGTAACCTCTTTGCTGTTTTTGACAATGTAAACTTTTTTAATAAACCTCCTTAGCACTTTTCACAATATGAACATTTTTAATTTAATCTCATTACTGCTTTTGATAATCTATCCTTTTTTAATAAAACTTTTTTAAATTTTTTTTCAAAACCACCTTCGTGCTTTTGACAATATAAACTTTAAAGGTAACCTTACTGCTTTTGACTTTTAAAATATATCCGTTGGCGTTTGACACGATTATCAGCGATTCACAAACCGCATATATACTCTATATGCATGGGTAATGTGTTTTTAAACGATTTATTTTATTTTATATGCATAATTTAAAAACAATTTACCATTCTGCACTTCTCTATATAAACTATAAATCTGTGAAATTTCATATAACTTCGTCCGCGCAATTTTTAAATAAGAACAATAAAGTTTTTGCTTCACGTATTCTTGACTTATGCGATAAAAAGTTAATAAATCTCAAAATGTTATGTTAAATATAATATTATTTCGTGATGGGACTCATTAAGTAGTTTTTTGTACAAATAATAAAACAAACAATAAAATGTCCAAACGTGAGTTCCCACGTTATATAAACCTTAAAATATATCCTATTTTACCTAAAATAACCGTCGCTTATATTTAAATTATTAGCTGGTTCTCTTTTTGGTTAGAAACAAAACAAAATTTTCTTTGTTCAAGAAGGCTTTTTTGTTTCGTTGGTAATGAATCTACCAGTGGCTTCAGTTTTAATTCTGGGCCTTCTTAATCAAAGGAAATCTAGTATGTTAAGTATAACGGAGAAGTTGTTTTAAGAGTCATTACTGATCAATAATATTAGTTTATAATATATACATAGGCTCAACCCAACAAAGGATTTCTTCACTCTAAAATATGGCATTATAAGTTCGTTTTTAACCGACTTCAAAAAAAGGAGGAGGTTATCAATTCGTCTGTATTTTTTTTAATGTTTATTACCTTATATCTCCCGACTGGGTGGACCGATCTTGATGATTTTTTTTAAATGAAAGGTGGTGCTCGTCATAGGGTCCCATTTTTTTCAAAACCAGTTCTGATGATGGCATCCATGAGAAAACCGGATGGACGAATAACTCAAGATCACGCCAACCGATTTCTATGATTCTTTTTTTATTAGAAAGGATATTCAAGGGTTTTGTGATAGTTTGGTTAGCTTCTGATGATGGAATCTATGACAAAGTGACAGAACTCTACAAATCTTAGGAGAAAATCAACGACACTCGGCAGAATCTTCTATAAGCTATCCAGATATTTGAATTGCCTACCGTAACTTCGGTATGGTCAAGTGCTAGTCGTAGTTAAATATGAAGATCAATGGATCTCCTCAACGGCTTACAGTAAGAGTGCGATTTATGGCAAAATATCTAACTGTCTGTAATCAAATGGCAATGACCTTACGTTTGTTGATGCATTGCAATATTTGAAAGGTGAGTTATGTGTGAAGCGGTGGTATAAGGGTTTCGGGTTCGATCCCGGGTGTGGCGATATTAATGTAAATTTAACTTTGTAAAGTTGTTTCATTTAAACGGTGTTATCTCATATGAGAAACGCGTTTTAGGTGTACATATATTGAGAAAAATTTGTTAGTTTACTTCAAATTCACTAAAAATTAAAAAATAAATATAAATTTTAACAAAAAAAGAACGCCTTCAAAACAAAGTTACAAATACATTAATATGCTCTAAAAAGTTAGAAATGATTGCGTATTCTTTTATAGTGTTCTTCGTATTGTTATATTTGGAGTCGGTGTCAGCCAAGGAAGTTGTTCCCGCGTGTCCACTTGGCAGCTCTCACGTCTCTCCCACCTATAACTATATATGTAGGTACTTGGCTGACGCAATTATTTCTTACTTTTTAGAGCATATTAATGTATTTGTAAGTTTGTTTTGAAAGCGGTTCTTTTTTTGTTAAATTTTATATTTATTGTTTATTGTGTTATATAATAATATGTGAGGATATTTTCACGATAATAATTTTAAATATACACAGCGAGGTTACTGTTAGAGAAATATATAAGTTTTTTTGCGAAATGGGGCCGTTTTTTCGTGTTCAACTGTTCATTTGTATGACACAAATAAAGGATTTTGATCTATGACCGCCTGTGAGAGACGTACGAAGGTGAAACACGTGTTTCTCAACTCGGTAATACCAATATGGCAAGTCCTTCGCCGGTCGACGACCGACGGTCTGGTGCAATAGTCGAGCCGCCTCTTACCTTATGGCTCATCTATGTCATATCCGACGAAGTAAATTTGTCGCCAGAACTGTTACGTATATTACGTATTCATTGCGATATATAAGCCACAAAATATTTACATTTATTTACTAGCTTATCCGGGAAACTTCGTCTGCAATACAATTTAGCTTTTCATCTTTCTGGATTCCCTCGTAAATGCATTTATACACCCCGACCACAGAGTTGGGAGTATGGGACTTGATGTAAGACGCAATATCCACTAAAGCCCAGCGGTTCGCTTTCATAATGCAATATGGTGTCCCGGATGAAGACGAGTCAAGGGTCAAGGTTGTGGGAGGAAGTGCACAAAACTGCGCCTTCTGCGGCGGATAGCAGGAAAATTAGGAGCAATCACCCGCTCCATCTCAAGTAATTTCTCCATCTCGTAAAAGTATGCTACGGTTTGCCACCCTGCTTAGCTGAGAATCCTCTGAGGTCCTCTTGCTGGACATTCTACTACAGTAAGGGGCGCCATGTCGACAGGGACAAACTGGGGATTCCTCTCTGCCAGCAAAATATGATGCAGGTACTTCCCGAAGTAACCATGTTCGGTTAGCACCTGTACCAGTCTATATGAGACTGTTCCATATCTGCTTGACCTATAGGACTTTGATTATTTATATTTTGTAAATCTATGTATGTATGTTATAATATTATATATATATATATATATACATATATATATATATATATATNATATATATTAATTTATTAATATATTTATTGTTATACATGTATTAGTATGTAGATATGAGTATGTAGGGTTATTTTATTGCCTACCTATATTACTTTCACCCAAGGTTGTCTTCTGTGTGTCAATCGCTATTTAGCGATAAGACCGCCTGTTGTTCTTTTATTTCTCTTATATTTAAGTTTGTTTCATTTTATATTGTTATTGTAGAAGTGCAATAAAGTGTATAAATAAATGAATGTCTCTCAGAGATCTCTAGTCACAAGTAGGGTTACTTTACTTGT
Source organism: Elymnias hypermnestra (assembly GCA_015832385.1). NCBI lineage: Eukaryota > Metazoa > Arthropoda > Insecta > Lepidoptera > Nymphalidae > Elymnias > Elymnias hypermnestra. The sequence continues at coordinate 1,204,795 of JACTOM010000913.1, read as the reverse complement.
TTAATCTAAGTTATCTATCTATTATGTCTTAAGTAATTTTGATTTGACTTATATAACATCTTTTTGGGTAATAATAGTCGGCACATTTGTCCAATCAAAACCGGTTACTACGGGACATGCATCTCAAGTGACTAAGGCGCTTAAAATCGACTTGATGCTAACGTAGACTATCATTTTAAGGTTGGAACACACGAGCACTCTCCAATTGCTTCACTGTCACAGTGTGACATTGGTCAACACGGAAAACTGTAGAATTTCGCCGAAATAATAAGAGTTTTTAATCAAAGATCAGAACAATAGATTTTAGTTGGTCAAAATAAAGATTTGTCATATATAACACATGTATATTATGAGCTGAAGTCAGACGCCGAATAGGAGAAGCCCACAATGACGCCACTAGAAACATTCACGACAAAATCAGAATGCACTGAGAAAAACACGTATATATCCTCATGCTCCTAGTCTTTTCGCTCTTTTATATGACGTAGAAGCCTGGATATTGACAGACGATGGCTAGACTCATGTGAAATGGAATATTTTAGGAGAGTGTTGCATGTCCCCTAGATAGCGTTTAGGACGAATGTCTCTATTCTAAGAATGCTGAAGGTTACTCAGAGACTTACAGATTTGCTTAAAATGGATACTAAAGGTCCACAGATAACCTTAAGAAACACAGGGAAAATTTAAGGTAATGGATTTAAAGGACCAGTTAAATGAACAGCTGGATAAAATAGCCTCGAGTAACACATTCCTACTTGGAAACTTAGAGGTAAATTATAAAGAGGTCTAAGTTCCAAAAAATAAACTGACCAGTTAATGGAACATCTGGATACAAAAACCATCCACAAAAAAGGTACTAATTCGTAGAACTATTACGTCGGAATCATTAAAAATATTTAGTAGTAGCCTACGACCAAGGATCACGGACAGAGTACAGATATATAAAGAGCCGCTATAGTCCAATAGACAGACGTGGATTCTGGTTAAGTGACACGAGTTTGAATCTTACTCAGGCACCAATAAATTTCCCTTTACAAAAAGAAAGTACTTTAAGTGCTCGATTGTTCATTTTTAATCCTTCATTAAGCTTTTCGGTGCAGGGTGTGTGTAGCTTTTGAGCACCTGACTCCTCCAATTCAAATTGATGAGGGTTTCGCTGGATATCAGTGGGTATTCTCCCCACTACCTGCCCTCGTGGAAGGGGTGCGTAAAAGCATTTCCCAGCGGATAAAAAGTGGTATGTGTAGCTTGCCAACACACAGTGGAGAATCGTGGTGGATATATGATCTAAGAACCCAGTAGCTAAAGAGGCGTATGCCCAGCAGTGGATCGTTAATAGGCTATCGCTTACCATTACCTTTTACAGTTATATAAAATACGATGTGTACGTATGCTAACATCAAAGCATTGCCGTTTAAAGTATCAAATCACGTCTGCAGCTCTTCAACGTTATTTAATGGCATTGAAGATGTGAATTTTAATTCACTAAGTTTTATAAAACTATATGACTACACTTCTTATATCGTTTGATAAGACGACTCCACAAAAAAAATTGTCCTAAAGTATAATATAAACGTAAAAAATAAAAACAGCTTTGATATAAAGTTTTTTTTTTGTCGCTTGGAAATGCTTTTACGCACGCTGGATAGAGTGTATAGCTCCATCCAGGAGTGTGGGACTCACTGTAACCAGAATACCTACCCTCTTCATCCGTATGGTGGACGCCAGATGTTCGCTAACGCATTCATCTCTGGCGCCCCGGATGCGTCCGACTCAAGGGTTCAAAAGAGGGAAAGCAGGCGCTCAAAATTGGGCCGTCTTATACCTCCCCTTCTCCGGTGTGAGGGAGGAGCATCGACCGCTCTCTCTCTATGCCTCTCTAATAGCCTCCTTTGCAAAATAATGGCCTCACAGAAGGGGGCAATTGCCCTCCAACCGGTCATGCTACCAAGCATAGCACCCACTATGCTGGGCAGGGAGAGATCGCTTCCAACCAGCGACATTAAGACGTGGCGCTGGGGGCCCCAGGCCGGGCATTCTGCCAATGTGTGGTATGCCGCATCACATTCACGGCACGCAGGCATCTCCTCCCATCCCACAATCTGGTGCAAGTACTTACCAAAACAACCATGTCCAGTAAGCACCTGCACTAACCTGTATGTTAAAACACTATGCCTTCTTGAGATCCAATCTTCCAAAAGCCGCTACAGTAACTGCGCCCGCTATAGGAGACCTGAGGTCCTCCTTCCATTTGTGAATTAGGGCCTGGTCGGATAAAACACTGATATGCAGCTTCAAGGACCTTCGCCTTGCTATTGTGATAGTTATAGTAAAATAACGTCTTTTAGTATTTTGAGAGTTTAAACGTACTTCTAGGTGACGCAAATTATTCAACTCAACAATACAAACGCAACTTCTATTCCTACTTAAAACTACAAAATCAATACAGGATTTTAAAAAGTTGAACTACTTAATATTTAAATTGTTTAACTTGCGAAAATCTCGGTTACTATTTAAGTTTTAGTTATATTAATATGATAATGTAATCTTATATTGAATATGATTTATGCTCACTGTCAACGATATATGTCTATCCCACACTAAACACTGAGTCAAGAGAGAAAGCGTCTGTCCACAGTACGGCTAGCGCTGTTAGCGCTGGGTTAGAGTGAGAGAGGAATAGCATGCCTACCGCGTGAGAGAACGGGAAGCCAGAGACACTGGTGTTAACGTAGAAAAATAGTAGGAATTAAAAAAAAAACTTGCAATGTGAAAATTAAAGTCATTGTCATACCTTTGACCTTGCTGGTCAATGATCTTATAGAGAGAAATATTAAAGTTCAAAAAACATCTCGTGGCTTTGTCAGTAGATATTATTCTCTTTGAAATGTGTTTTTACTAACGTCTACGAATATAATGACCGACCACTATGAATGTACGTATTTTAAAACCTATTATCTATCTATCTCAGCGGTCGGGGAACCGGGGCATTTACTCCAAATGGGGTAAAATGAAACTTTTGGGGGTAAAGATTATATATTTTTAATTTGGTTGGTTCAATTATTTTCAAGACTAATTTTTGTTTGTATTATAATTATACAGTCTGCTGCCTCATTGGTCTAGTGGTTAGCATGTTCGACTACAGACATGAGGTCCTGGGTTCGAGTCCCGGGTCGGGCCAATTCAAAAATCAATATTGAGTTTTCTATTAAGATTTTCTCAATATTTGCCCGAAGTTGGGAAGTTGGCGGTGTGATCCACCCCCGTGCCTCGGAGAGCACGTTAAGCCGTCGGTCCTGCGCCTAAATTCTCTCCGGTCGTGTCGGATTCCCGTCACATCGGACTATAAGAGTGATGGAATAGAGAGTGCACTTGTGTACTATGCCTGCCAATCCGCAGTGGAACAGCGTGATGGGTCTATGCTCTAAAATCCCTCTCTCATGCGAGTGAGGAGGCCTGTGCCCAGCAGTGGGAAGTTAATGGGGTGCTACTTACCTTTTACCCAAAATTGACAACCCTAATGGATATCAAAAGCAATGTGTATCACACACATATTCAATATATTCGAGGCGACACTTTTTGTAACAAAAAATAAAAATCTTTTTCAAAATCATCTCAGAACTAAGCGACATGAAAATAAACTATGCATTTTGCCTACATTTTGGATCGTCAAATATATATGTCGGAGAATAACGAGATAAGGAGCAGTATAAAGCATAGGGGCGCAGGTCCCCCGCCGACATCATCATTAATGGCATCTATAATTTCCATACTGTGGGCGTTCGTGGATAATGTTGTTGCAAACGCTTTATTAATTAACTCAGATTATAATGTTCAATCACTTAATGTTCCCGATATCAATTTACACAAACTCGTTAATAATAACAGCTGGGAACGCGACAGTATCAATAGTCGGCCGCTCCGGTGGACCGCCACTCGAGAACTACCAAGAGACGCGCCGGATGAGATGGTTCCAGCGATCCACACACTATTGCACTCCGACATATATATTTTTGTTTTTTCCCACACACTAATTCCAATTTACGACTGATGATGGTATCAAAGAACAACTTATAATCTAAAGCTGCTTTGTGACAAAAATTGAGAAAGGTACGCTTAAATGGTTTGGGCACGTAGAGAGAATGAATAAAAGGAGACTGACTAAAAGGATTTATGAGTCAAGAGTGAATGCGAAATTTCTTAGGGGAAGACCAAGGTGAACGTTTCTGGACCAAATCCAGGACATTTTAAGTAACGGCCAGGTCAAGAGTACTCTAAACCGACGAACTTGTATGAAAGGTTTAAATGAGGATGGAAGAAGCGAAGGGGATATCCAAGGATCGTGGCAAGTGGAAGGACGTTGTCTCTACCTACCCCTATGGGAATGAGGACGTGTAAATCCTATGGGTTAAGAATTAATGTCACATTGAGCCAAACTATAAGCCGAGCTAGGTATTTATAAAATGTTTGATATGTTAAAGGTTGTCGTAACGTGAATAACCTACATTTAGGAATGTATTGGCATGCCGTCTGTGACATAACAACTCCTTAACAGGGCGTTGTGGGTTTTACGTAATACTGCACGTGTTTAAACGCATTACAGTTACATGTTCGCATAGATCTTTTAAAGTATTCGACATATTTTAATGCAGTTTTCAGCAATAGATAGAGTGATTCAAGAGGAAGTTTTACATGCATAACACAAATATATTTAGTACAGTTAAACCGAAAAATTTAAAGATTTTTAATATGGTATCATAAATAACATATTATTGTACTCTTAAATGGCTAACACTGACTAAACCTTAAGAGATCAAATTAATGTGCTAGAGAATTGTATATCATTTAAAGGTCGATTGAATAATCAGCGGTTGTATTTATTTCTATCTAATAGATAACACACAGTAACCATTTTTATCTTTTATACTGGTGACGCCACTTTTGGCGGTACTTTAGTTTTATATTTTGATGGTGCCGCGTGATGACATCCTTTTCGCAAAGTACCCTACCTTTTCCCTCGCGTGCATACACTTGTCTACGATATCTTCGCAATAAATCCGCTCGTGTCTTCCTCTTGAAGATATACGAACCGCAAGAACTATCGAAGAAGTGAGCCGCAAGCCGTGTAGTGCAGTGAGAGTGTTTTTCGCCGCCGCATCCACGCCCGTGCACAGCCCTACGTCGAGAAGTAGGACGAGACCCCGACACTCCAGGTACGTGCACGCGATTCCTTTCCCCCTTCATCATTGTCACCTCTTACGCGGCCACTAGCCTTCTTCCTTTATATCTAACCGCCTATACAGTCCATTCACACTATTCCAATTCATGGACGGTGGCCTCCTCTGCGCTGCCGCTCCATATACATTAGAAAAAAATTGTCTTATTTTACCAGACTACTTTACACAGTACCGTATTGCTCTTTCTCCAATAAAATATATTTAATATGTTGTATCAAAATGGATATCCTGGAAGATATTGGAGATTTTAAAAGCGACTGGCGACGCTTATGTTTCGTTCCAGTTGGCTAGTATTAAATAGACGGGGAAGATGTAATTGTTTATCCTAGAGTTTATTCAATGTTTCAAATAATTTCTCTAATGATTGAGGGAGCCTGTGTACAGCAGTAGGACGTTAATGGGCTGCTGCTTACCTTAAAAGTAAAGTAAGTAGCAGCCTATTTAGTTCAACTGCTGGGCACAGGCCTCCTCTCTCGCATGAGAGAGGGTTTTTAGAGCATAGACCCACCATGCTGCTCCACTGCGGATTGGCAGGCATAGTACACAAGTGCACTCTCTATTCCTTCACTCTCATAGTCCGGTGTGACGGAAATCCGACACGACAGAAGAGAGATCAGGCGCAGCACCAACGGCGTAACGTGCTCTCTGAGGAACGGGGATGGATAACACCGTCAACTTCCCAACTTCGGGCAAATATTGAGTAAATCTTAATAGAAAATTTAATATTGATTTTTGAATTGGCCCGACCCGGGACTCGAACCCAGGACCTCGTGTCTGTAGTCGAACATGCTAACTACTAAACATTATAACAATTTGCCAAAGTGGTATTAATATATACGAGCGTATATAAACATCAATTTTATATATTCGTACTAATTCACTTATACAGCAACAGACTCAAAAGAACAAAGCCTTTTGAGTTAGTAAAAGCCCAATGACACAATATAGTAGTGTGTTGTTTTTAAGCAAGAACTCGAGAACTGTGAGTCTATAGACATAGTAGTAAACTAAGCATAGTCGTTGGACTCTAGACTTAGAGAGAGAGAGAGAGAGAGAGAGAGAACACTTTTATTGTACACCACAAAATAACATTTAAAACTTAGATAATACAAGTACATATTAGGTAGATTAGTTCAAAGTATTATTACTAATTAGTCTGTAAGGCTAGATCGTAATTTTATATTATAAAACAATCAAAGGTTGGTTATAACAATAAAAATAAAAAAATCATACAGCAAAATCGCGACATTCACAATTTTAATATAAATAAACAATAAAAAAAGTTACAATAGCATATTTTATGGTGAAAAAGGTTCAAGAATCATTTGTCTGGTTGAAAATAGGCGTTTTTAATAAGACACCGCAATTAGTTTTGGATTTGCCTCCACATAATTTTAGTAAACATGTCAAAAACATCCTTTCCAAGAGGTTGAAGATTAGTAGAAAAGGCCTATGATCGAGTGGTGAGGAATGAACTGTGGTCAACGTTATCTACGTATGCGGTGAGCGGTTGTCTGATCCAAGCATTGAAGTCTCTCTATGAGGGTTCTAGTGCTTGTGTCAGAATAAACGGAGCGTACACGGAGTGGTTTCCTGTCGAAAGAGGTGTACAACCTATTCATGGATAACTGTTTGACAGATTTAAAAGAAAGTATGTATGAGTTAAAAATGAATGAATTACTCATCAATTGTTTACTCTACGCTGATGATCAAGTAATACTTGCGTCATCCGCTAACGAGCTTCAGGAGATGCTAAATATTATGAATGAAGCTTTGAAAGGGAAAGGAATGAAAGTGAATGTAAACAAAACGAAAGTTATGCTTTTTGAACGAGATGAATCTATGATGAATGGCAATATTTTGATAGATGGGGAACAAGTGGAAGAGGTGAAAGAATTTGTATACTTGGGATCTAAATTTACAAAAGATGGAACATGTGAAAGTGATATCGAAAGGAGAGTGAATGCAGGGAATATGGTAAATGGTGCTCTGCATGCTTTTATGAATAGCCAGATGGTGTCTCAAAGGGCTAGACTGGCAGTGCATGCTGGAGTGTTGGTGCCAACACTTATGTATGGTAGTGAAAGTTGGGTATGGCAGAAGAATCACAAAAGTCAAATAAATACGATAGAGATGAGAGCGTTGAGAAGCATGACTGGATTAAAACTGAGTGACAGAATAAGAAATAGTGTGATAAGAGAACGCTGAGGTATAAAAGAAACGTAGTGACTAAAATTGAAAAAGGTATGCTTAGATGGTTTGGGCATGCAGAGAAAATGAATAAAAGGAGACTGACAAAAAGGATTTATGAGTCAAGAGTGAATGCGAAAGTTGGAAGGGGAAGACCAAGGCGAACGTTCCTGGACCAAATCCAGGACATTTTAAGTAACGGCCAGGTCAAGAGTACTCTAAACCGACGAACTTGTATGAAAGGTTTAATGACATTGAAAGAAGCGAAGGAGATATGCAAGGATCGTGGCAAGTGGAAGGATGTTGTCTCTGCCTACCCCTATGGGAATGAGGCGTGATGCTATGTGTGTATGTATGAAGATTATTTAAGCAATAAAAATGTTTGGACTTGATTCTAGTTTCAAACAAAAGGAAAATACATATTGTAACATAGAAAACTATATTTAAAACAGTAACCGCTAAGTTTCTTGCTGGATTTTTCTCAGTGGAATCTACTTTTCGAGCCGGTGGTAGATGTTACCAGCAGACAGACTACTGACGATTTTGATGATGACATTTGAAAATGAAAATCAGTAAAAAAAGGCTTTATATTATTATATTTTCTTATTTGTCTAGTGCTGTTTTGATATTTGATGGCTAATTACCAGCGAAGAAGTTCAGCTAAACAAAACAATTGCCAGCATGATGCTGTGCAGAAACTAGTAGTAAAATACGTAAATTAGAATGTTAGCATACTACCATTTCAGGCTGTACCATCACATACCATCAAGCGAGATTGCCAACTTAGTTACAATATAAAAAAGAGTCACATGTCAGGTAAAGGTTACCCCTCATATATAATATCAAAATAAGCGTCAGTTTCCTCAACGTGACCGTAATGACTTTTAAGCAATGACGTCTCCAAAAACAAAATGGAACCTCCTAATTCATTTCAGCTGTCATACACTATAATTAATTTGATAATTTAAATACTTTAAAATGGCATCCGTTAACAGCTTTTAATATTTGAACTAAAGCATACGTAGATTACATTTCAAGATATTGATGATATGTGGGCGTCAATTATGTCATCTGCCTCAATGGTGTAGTGGTTAGTATGTTCGGGGCCACAGTTATGGAGTCCTGGACATTTGCCCGAAGTCGGGAAGTTCGGATTTCCGTCACATCGGCCTATGAGACTCAAGGAATACATTTTGCACTTATGTTCTATGCCCACCAACGTGGAGCAACGTAGTGGTTCTATGCTCTAACAACCCTCTCTACTATGAGTGAGAAGACCTGTGCCCAACAGTGGGACGTTAATGGGCTACTTCTTCTTTACTTTCTTAATTCGGTCATAAGATTCGATCGTTTATTTTAAGCAATTTTACGAGTCCTTAAAATTAAAGAATACCATGAAAAGGGTAGTTTGAACTACCTATATATAATATGGCTCATTGGTCTAGTTATCATCAAGCCTGGTCTTGTAGTCAGATTATTTAGTTTCAGTTCATAAGGGCTTTGGTTCAAGTTCCAGATCCCACTAATTTTGTATTGGTATAGAGATTTCTAGTCAGAAAGTTTTACTATTTCCTCATGTCGTGTCATTGTACTTACGATTGGCGATAACCTTTAATAAATTACATTCCCTTCGGGGTAGGCAGAGACCACGTCCTTCCACTTTTTACGATCCTTGCATATTTCCTCCGCTTTCATTCTCATTAAACCTTTCATACCAGTTCGTCAGTTTAGCGTACCCTTGATCTGGCCCTTATTTAAAATGTTTTGGATTTGGTCCAGAAACGATTCCCTTGGTCTCCAACTTTCCATTCATTCTTGACTCATAAATCCTTTTTGCTAGTCTCCTTTCATTCATTCTCTCTACGTGCCTAAAGCATCTAAGCATACCTTTATCAACTTTAATCCCTACATTTTTTATATCACAACGTTCTACAGTTAACCATATTTATAACTAAGCTCAATACAAGGTGTCAGACTTCATGTGTCTATATAGGAGCCCAACGTATATCTCTAGTGTTCCACAAGTGATCCAGTGACCTCCGACCTCTCCTTATAGTTACCCCTTACCTCACACATCTGGCACATCCGACCCAGAACATATACCTTGTAGTAATGAATCACCGAGGCCCCGTTTGCAGAAGCCGCCTCCACGAAACGTTCCTACTTCTCTATTTATCAGGAGATGCCGTGACATTATATACAGTAACATATTATTAATGATTCACAAATCACTTAGCAATATTTCACTAAACACAACACTTATACCCACCGAAAACGTTACACACAATCCATCCTCTGTTTCTACCCGCAGCGTTATAACAATTCACACTACCCGCGTATACTACCCGCATTTCTTTATATCATATTTTATCATATGAAACCTGTCTATCGACATTCGCGATTATCATATTATTATCTCGTACTACCTCCATATGTATTATGTACGTATTATGTACTATTTTATAGCGTCCATTTTAGGGAACGTCTGACAGAAGTGAATGGTATTTAAGAGTTTCCTGTTACGGAGTGCGCAAAGGGTTATAGCAGTCAGAGCGATACGGGGACACCGCACAGTATCGTGGACAGCGGCTACACTCCTGGCAGGCGATCCCCATGGGAGCTACGGGCGGAAGTTCTTGCAGCCGCCTATCAGTGCAGGGCGGCTGGAAGAACTAGGGGTGAGGTACCTGATAGTGGTGAGGCTCAGTCATGGGCCCACTCGGATAACGCCTTAATCGAACGGTGGAAGGACGGTCTCGGTTCCCCAAATACGGGTGTAGCCATTGTCGAGGCGATCCGTCCCTTCCTGGAGAAATGGTTAGCCAGAGGGCACGGATCGCTCTCTTACAGACTGGTGCAGGTGTTAACTGGACACGGTTGTTTTGGTAAATACCTGCATCAGGTTGTCACCTGTGAGGAATCGGCCGCCTGCCACGAGTGTGGTGCTTCCACAGATTCGGCGCATCACACAATGGCAGAGTGTTCCGCAGGGAACCTCTCGTTGGTCCCGTAGCTTGGTGGTCACACCTCATATCCATGTTTTAATGAACTTGAATAAAATAAAACAATACTGATGATGAAGTTACAAAAACAAATGCTGGCCTGTTCCCAAAACAAGACGCTAAAGAACCCTAGTAACTTTACGATTGTTTCTTGATTGGAATCAAAATTGTTATTATGATGATAAAAAATGGACAGCAGAGTTTGTAGGTTTGAAACAACATCGATTGGAATTAATATTATCTATGTCTTAGCACATTTTGTTTTACAGAAGTCCAAATTAGAATTGACACAACAATTCTGATTTATAATCTTATATGTTTAACATTAATATGCTAATTAATTTTGAGTTATATGCAAAGGATTTTTAGTAATTCCATGTAAAATTAATCATAGTTATATTTAATAATTAGTAATTTATTCGCACTTTGCAAACAGAAACCGGAACTATAATAAAGCTGAATAGTTGGTTTGCTTAAAGGCGATAATCTCAGAAACTACTGGTCCAATTAGAAAATTTATTGCAGTGTTAGATAGACTGTTTATCGAGGAAAGTTACGGACTAAATATCATCAGGCTAGAACCAATAAAAGCGGTGAATAAATTAAAAAAAAACTTTCGAAATCGAAATTTTTACCTTTTGAGAGCTTCCGCTGTGTGCGCTGCGTAAACTGTTAATGTTTCGCAAAAATCATGTATGACAGAATTATTCCACTTTAAAAGTTCTAAAAAAAAGTCCTAAACAGTATAAGTCTATCTTTTACGGTTAGCTTACTATATCCTTTTTTATGTAACACGAATTTGTTCTTTGTCTCTTTTGTAATACGATATAACAGTTACTGTTGTACTATCTTTTGCGTATTATATACCTAATTTAGGAATATTGCAATGGATTTGAATCCAGTTTTTTTATAAATGCCATTAATGTAAAGTATAACTACTAAGATTCTTGCTAATATTGTCTCCAAATCAACCCTTCAATCTGGTGGTAGATTCGTTGTCAACGGACTTGAAATTTCAAAAACTTACTTTAAAAAAATAATATATTCTGGTAATAAAAATGCGAATTATTTCAAGAATAGTATCATTTAGTAGTAAGTAGTCAAGTAGTGGTTTATTATATATATATGGTAGTATTTTCTTTAAGTTTTGAACAAATTGTCAAAAGAGAAATCAATTTCTCGCTGGTATTTTTTAAGAACAAACCTTCCGAGAGAAAGAGCTTGTTAAGCCACTTCGAAGAAAGAGTTTTATGTTATTTATTTATACTCTTTATTATACACAACGAAATAACATATAAATTATGCAAGATTTATAAAACAGTGTGAGTTTTAAAAGGCTGTCTTATCACTATATAATACTTTGATTTTATCGATAATGCAATCACGTTTTTTATAAGGTTATTTTTTCTAATTTTGTATTATTTACTAGGTTATTTCCCTAATGTTGTGACTTTGAATTATGGACGACAGGAAATCCAAAATGTATATCTAAGTACCTTATTTATTTTAAATTGCACACTTAAAAATATGTGTTCGACGCATTTCGTCAATTGATGTCAATTTTCTTTAACTACTAGCTTTTAAAACAGCCTTTTATTTCCTACATCACACGTAACTACGGCTAAAAGATTATATAGATATGCTATGAGACAATATTGCAGCATAAATAGCACTTACAATATATAGTATAAAAGTGTCTTAATAATTGATATTGACATTTGATAAAATAATATGTTTATACATATATCTAAACTAATATTATAAAGAGGAAACATTTGTGGTTTTGTATGTATGTTTGTAACGTTTTCACAGAAAAACTACTGAACAGATTTCAAAACGCTTTTCACCAAGAGAAAGCTGCATTTTCACTGAGCAAAACCGGCTATATAAGTTTTTAAAAAAATTAGGGATCCCTAGGAAAAATGCATTAATGTAACCAAAGGCGTGAAAAAATTGGTGTCAAAAAATCTGTCATCGCTTGCGCTGTGGAAACTGTTGATGATAGAACAAAAAAGTGTTCTACAATATGATAGAAGATATAAATATCAATAAAAAAGTCAACAATACCATTTGTCCAACTACTGTATTTATGCCACTATAACCACTTTTTTGCATTTTGAAAGCTAATAAAAGCGCCGACTATAATCAAACCATATTATTCATACCTCTATATTAATCCTTATCCTATTAAATGATACTTTATTAAATACCATCTCAATACCTTTAAATATATAATAAAAAGTTCTGGAATAAAGTCCATGATAGCGTACAAATATATTTTAAGTTTGATTCACTATAACCTTATTTATGGTAATGAAATCTGTTCTCGTTCTTTATCTATGAGTTCTTACATACATACATAACATCACGCCTCAATCCCTTCGGGGTAGGCAGAGACCACGTCCTTCCACTTGCCACGATCCTTGCATATCTCCTTCGCTTCTTCCATTCTCATTAAACCTTTCATACAAGTTCGTCGGTTTAGAATACTTTTGACCAGGCCCTTGCTTTAAATGGCCTAGATTTGGTCCAGGGATGTTCGCCTTCATCTTCCCCTTCCAACTTTCGCATTCACTCTTGACTCATAAATCCTTTTTGTCAGTCTCCTTTCACTCATTCTCTCTACTAAGCATACCTTTCTCGACTTTAGTCACTACGTCTTCTTTTATACCACAACGTTTTCTTATCACACTATTTCTCACTCTGTCACTCAGTTTTAATCTACTCATACTTCTCAACGCTCTCATCTCTACCACATTGGTGGCATCAACACTCCTGCACGCATAGCCCGTCTGGCCCTTTGAGACACCATCTGGCTATTCATAAAGGCGTGCAGAGCACCATTTACCATATTCCATGCATTCACTCTCCTTTCAATATCACTTTCACATGTTCCATCTTTTGTAAATCTAGATCCCAAGTATACAAATTCTTTCATTGATTCAATTAGTTCTTTATTATGGGAATTACTGGCTCGATTTGGGAAATTCTTTCAGTGTTCGATAGCCCATTTGAAGAGGAAGGGTATAGGTTATATATCATCACACTAAAACCAAGAGAAACAGTGCACTAATGAAGAATGTTTCAAAATCGGAGTTGTTAAGAGAAACCTATTTACTAATTTCATTTAGGAGCTCACCGCCTCGTTCTAGTATTGAATGGATTTTTAACGATCGAAACACACTTTTAAGTTAGAACTAAGAATTGACTTTCTGGCGTCAGTGTTGCCAGATTAAAACTACCTTAATCATAAATGGCTCATAAACAATACTGCTTTACCTAAGAGACATTAAATATGATAACAAAAAACTTGTCTATAGTAAATTCAACAACATTCTGATTTTTTTTTCGTTATGCTAGTTATGTGCTCATTTTGCTGAAGCGATTTCTTTCATTCTATTGAGTACGAAGCCAGCGTTGAACCATGAAACTGTCTGACATGAACACAAATTTTTGAGAGTTTCTGTTGCGTGCGCTACGTAAACGGTTAAAGTTACGCAACAATCATGTATTACAGAATTGTTCATATTAAAAAGTTCTAATATGAAGTCTATGATAGCATATGTCCATCTGTTAAGATTTTCTCACTATAACCTTTTTTATGATAATCAAATTTGTCCTTTATATCACGCAAATGAACTTTCGTGAATCTAGATGATTATAAAACGACATATATTTTAAAAATTCACTCACAGAACAAGTTAAAAAAGCTTAAATTTACATTTTGAAACACTAAATCAACTTTTTGTCAAAATCAAGTAAGACAGCTTGCAATGTAATTTACGTGTTAAGTTTTTGTCAAATAAATTAGCTCTGCTTTACGCTGTCATAACTATGCAATTTTTGGTACCGGATCTTATCTAATTTATATTATTAACTAGCTCTTTACCGCGGTGCCGCCTGTTAGAATCCAATCCCGTAGGTATTATGGGAAATTCGTAATCAGTTTTTGGTAAATTGCATTTTCTAATTTGTCTGACTCTGACCTGCTGGGAGGCTTTGGTCGTGGCTACTACCCTACCAGCAGATAAAATACCGCCAAGCAAAGAGATTTGTGTACCGGTGTAGAAACCATAACAAGTAAATTGCCTCAAACCAGATTAGCGCGCTTCCATCTTGGACTATAACATCACTTACCATAATGTGTGAAAGGCAAATGGGACATATTTGCTGATGACACTTCTTGATATTCAAGATTGATAGAAATAAGGAATATTTCGACGATGTAAATAGTACCCTGTCACATGTCTCACAATATGTTGAATTCACTTTGCCAAATGCAAAAGAAATGTGTAATGATGAGAAAGCTAAATCTACAGTATTCTTAGGTACAACATTAGATTCTGGGCTTCAGTGGGTGCGCCCATATTAAGACTCTGGCAAGTAAACTTAGTCGAAACTGCCAAAATGGTGTATTTCGCTTACTTTCATAGCATTATGTCTTACGGCATACTGCTATGGGGTAGGGCGGCGGACATTGAAACTATATTTATTATAAAAAAGAGCAATACGAGCCATATATCAACTAGGATCTCGTGTTTCTCTAAGAGATAAATTTAAAGAAACATCAATTCTCACAGTACCGTCGCAATAAATATTTAATAATATCTCATATATCCGTGATAATATACATTTATACAGTGAGAAAAGTGAAATACACAATTTTAATACAAGAAATAAAAACGAACTTGTAATTCCATTGAGCATACGCATTTATAATAAGATACCTCAATCAGTTTTGGATTTGGCTCCGCATAGTTCTAATGTGTCAAAAACATCCTTTTACAAAAGGCATATTATAATGTTGACGATTATTTAAGCGATAGAAATGTTGGATTTGATTCCAGTTGCTCAGAAAAGCAATATATTTCACATTGTAGCATGCATAACTATCTTTAAAAGAGTAACCGCTGGGTTTCTTGCCGGTTTCTTCTCAGCGGATTCAACTTTCCGAACCGGTGATAGATTTGTTACCAACGGACAGACTACTGACGATTCAAAAGTGCTTTTTGAGCCTACTTAAATAAAGAATATTTTGATTTGATTTGATTTGCAACAATCTATTTATATAAAGATGAGTCCCTATTTCCCTATGTCATGGCAATACAAGTGCACGACTGGACAAATTTCGGTTATTCTTTTTATTATAGTCAGAAGGAGGTTCGTATGAAAGAGAAAAGTAACAAAGTTATGTAGAACAACAGAAATTTTTCCCCCCTGGGAGCTTAGAACAGAGACGATCGGCCTGATGCTGAAGAGGTTCAGAGAATCAGGATCCTATCCGACAGGACCCTGATTGAAAGGTGGAAGGAGGACCTCGGGTCCTCAACTGTAGGTGTGGCCACGGTTGCAGCGGTGCGTCCATTCTTGGAAAATTGGCTTGCCAGGGGCACGGTACGTTAACCTACAGATTGGTGCAGGTGTTAACTGAACATGGTTTCTTCATCCAAGTCGGATTCATCCGGGGCGCCAGAGCTGAATGCGTCAGCGAACATCTGGACCCAAACACTTGGATGAAGAGGGTTCCGCTGGGTTTTAGTGGGTATCCTGGTACGACCAGCGAGTCCCACACTCCTCATCCGGCGTGCATAAAGCATTTCCCAGCGAGAAAAAAAAAGCACTCAACTGTTATAGTAACTTTTCCAATGCAATCTCCTTGGTGCTTTTGACAATGTAAACTTTTTTATTGTAACCTTATGACGTTTGACGTAACTGTCAGCGAATGACAGATCTATCTGTATCATAATTGTGCACTCCTCTGTATTACTATAATTGTGGAAAATTTCATACTCCTCTGTCCAAGAAATATTCTTAAAAAGAATTATAAAGTTTTATATACAAAACACGGTTTTTCCGATGCGACAAAATTTACATATTAGTAAGCATTTTGAAGAATGTGTATATCGGTTTGTTTGTGCTCAATATTTGTTTAAATATTGATGTTTAAATCGCCGTGGTTTACAGCTATACTTGTTTGCGAATTCGGTTGTATTTCTCACGACCTGTATCTATATATAATAGTGAAAAAAATTAAGGGATCAAAAAGATAATACAAAATTTTTAAAGAGTTTTCAATACTACACTAATATTATAAAAAGGAAAGATTTGTATTTTTGTATGTAACGAATAAACTCAAAAAGTACTGGACCGATTTTAATAATTCTTTTTTCATTAGAAAGCTACACTATCAGTAAGTAACATAGGCTATAATTAGTACTGTAACACAAAGACTGGTTGACTCCAATGATAACTAGATGGCACTACTCGTCGTTTACCTCGCGCTGCCGTTTGTCACTTCAAAAAGTATAAGGTGTTCGACATCACGGAATTGGGACAGACACTCACAGTAGGGACAAACACTCACACAAATGTTACACAGCGATTCCGCCGGCAGAGTCGAGATCCCCGATTTCTGACGTCACCCGGACGTGGACTTTTCACCCACGTTCCCGGGTTCGCTTCTGATTCTTCCTTTTCAGGTGATGTTTCAGCGATAACGTCGCTCCAAGCCGAGGCTCGGTCTCGCAGGAGACGCCCTTGGAGCGGCGTTTCCCCGGAGAGCGAGCCCTTTTCAGGGCTCGCACTCGAAATGTGGCGGCCTCCATAAGAGCCCATTGGCGGGCATTCTTACTCGAAGTGCTGCCCGGTACACACCTTGCACCTATAAATTATTGGTTATTGTCATTTAATTAAAAAACTTATTAATAATTTAGTTTAAAGTAATAAATAATATCTGTGAAAATTGACTGTGGTTCCCTTTATGTAAACCATCGGACCCCGATATATATATGTGTGTGTGTGTGTGTGTGTGTGTGTGTATGTGTGTCGGAGTGCAGTAGTCCGTGGAACGCTGGCGCCATCTATCTATCAGCGTAGGATAGAGTCAATTGTGACAATCCGGCGCGTGTCTCTCTAGTTTTTGAGTGAGCGCCCGCCGGTGTGGTCGACTATTGAAACTGTCACGTTCCTAGCTATTATTGTTTGTATTTGTGTAAATTGTTAACGGGAATATTAAGTGATTGGACATTATAATCTGAGTTAATAAATGAAGTGTTTGGTTGCACCAACATTACCCACCAAAGCCCACAGTATGGAGATTGAATTATGGATGCCACTAACTATGATGTCGGCGGAGAATCCTACGCCCCTATGCTTTATGCTCCTTCTCTCTTATTCTCCGACACATATACGAGTATAGGGGTTTTGTTTCTTTTGTTAAATGACTTTCAAGTGTGGCAATTGTGCACAGGTAAATAGAACTTTTGTTATGGGAATGATTAAAAGATGTCATAGAGAAATATTTTATAAGTGCACAAGACAAGCTTATGATTTTAAAAATATATAGTTGAGCCAGGTAGCAGTACCATTAAAAATTAGCCTCTTATATTTGCAACTAACACTTCATGTCTAATGTTTNTATGGCAGAAGAATCACAAAAGTAAAATAAATGCGGTAGAGATGAGAGCGTTGAGAAGCATGAGTGGATTAAAACTGAGTGACAGAGTGAGAAATAGTGTGATAAGAGAACGTTGTGGTATAAAAGAAGACGTAGTGACTAAAATTGAAAAAGGTATGCTTAGATGGTTTGGGCATGTAGAGAGAATGAATGAAAGGAGACTGACAAAAAGGATTTATGAGTCAAGAGTGAATGCGAAAGTTGGAAGGGGAAGACCAAGGCGAACGTTCCTGGACCAAATCCAGGATATTTTAAATAAGGGCCAGGTCAAGAGTACCCTAAACCGACGAACTTGTATGAAAGGTTTAATGAGAATGGAAGAAGCCAAAGAGTTATGCAAGGATCGTGGCAGGTGGAAGGACGTTGTCTCTGCCTACCCCTATGGGAATGAGGCGTGATACTATGTTCCGAAAGATTATAGTAACGTGGTCATTATGGAAGAGGCTAGAGATTTCAATGCACTTTATCAAAGCTTTTTAACAGGTGGGCTCAAAAATGAATATGGATAAGAGAAAAAAGACGTCCAGTATCCATTTTTCCCTCCACTCAGTCATCGTTGAGAAATCAGCACTTGAAATTGTAGACGAGTACACATACTTGCGACCCAGAGGGTGCTTAGTCAGATAACCTGTCCGGTTACTATCTAAACATGGGGGTAAGTGACCCTGGGTGCCTCGAGCTGTTACTACCGCTATAAATTAGCCCCTTCGTAATATTCTATCCCAAACCGAAAACCCCCCCCCCCCCCCCCTCCAAATTCCTATCTAAAATGCTGTCATTTCCATCCATCTATAACATCTCACACCGACAAATAGCTGTATATCCATTCTCCGTTGAGCTAATTATTCGAGAGGGTCAGTACTGCGATCAGCAACCCGCCTGCCAAGCATGGTGATTATCAGTACGACAAATGAAAATCACAAGGCAGCAATGGCATTGGTTATGGTAACGGCGGGGTAGGGGGTGCTAAGAATCTCCGGAAGAGATTCCGCTGCCAATCCCGACGAGTTCACCTGACGACACGGGTCGCCGGTAGCCGCTGGAGCCAGGCGGCAAAATCAGTCCTTGTTGAACACATAGTACAGCTAGGTAGATGTAATTTCGAGGAGGTCAAGTGCCGAAACCTACTTGGTTAGGCAGCATTCGGCAAACTACGGCAGATCTTTTCGTCCAATATCCCTTAGTGCCTGTTGCCAGTGATAACCTACTATGAGCCTTATCCGAAAGATTATGCTAGGAGATTTTCTACGTGATCGAATCAGAAATAAGGGGATCCGTAGCAGAACCAAAATCACCGATGTAGTCTTACGAATCGCTGTGCTGAAGTGGCAATGGGCTGGGCACATAGTCCGAAGGACCGATGGATATTGGGGCCCATAGATCAACCGATGATATCAAGCAGGTGGCCACTGGAATCAGGCGGCATAAAATCGTCGTAAGATCTTCGTCCAGCAGTGGACGTCCATCGGTAAAAGCAACGACGATTTACTAGGCCTAGAAAATGACGAGACGCGCTTGGTGTTTTCTGTGATTTGTCTAAGGCCTTTGATTGTGTCCAGTATGAAACATTGATCATTAGATTTGTGGGCTCACTTAGCTATGGGCTCTTCTCAGGAAACCCTCGTAACCCTTTAATATCATCATCTTCCCTTATGAATAACTACATGTGTACCCAGCAGAGGTATGTTAATAGGCTGCTATTTTGCCTCTAATGATGTTGCGGACGGGAGCATTGGATCGAGCGTGCCGTCGGCGTTGACTTAATTTGATTGGTCGACCGCCGACCAATCAGATTCACGTACGTCCCGCGACTACCTGAGCACCCGCTGTGGCCCTGTTACTACTCGGCGCGGCCGCATGTCCGCGCCAGGTGGCAAAATTAGATATAAGTACGTTTTTATTTGTATAGAATCATCTATCACACACACACACAGCGTCTTCGCCGGCGAAGACGAGTTCCCCGCTATCTGACGCACCCCTCGCAGGAGGCGCCCTTAGAGCAACGTTTTCCCCCAACGCAGCAGGGTCCTTCTACGGGCCCACCCCTCAGCAGAGCTTCTGCGCTCGCCATCCCTATCGGTTACGCTGTAAAAGCCAGTAGGGCTAACAGAAACTACACACTTCGAAAAAAAAAAAGTATAGAATCAATTCGCCTTATACGTTCGAACGGAGCACTGAACAAGTGAACAAGAACATAAGCNCCCTTCAAAAAAAAAAAAAAAGAATTTTACGCTAAGTACACGCTAGCTGTTCATATAGTGCTTCGGTGTGTTCTGTCCTCTTCTGGAAACACTCGCTGGACGCTATAGAGAAATCGAGCTTCCGCCTGACTGCTTCCAGCTTTGGGACAATCAGACAGGGACTCGACTTTCAAGTTAACTAGTAATTCTGTAACTCAGTAACTTATCAAATAATATACTAAGTACTTCTTCGGCGGTTCTATATGACAACCCGACTCAGCCTCAACTTACCACCACCCTTCGAACCCCACCATTATGAACTAGGTTACCTTACGCAGTGGACGCAAGCGACATTAAATATTTCGAGTTTTTTTTAACACATTTTTCTGCTTCAATTAAAAAGTTCTTTTCAGAGCTACTTAGTTTTAGTATTAGGAATCACACTTTTTCATAACATTTGTCAATTCATGGTCGCTTTAATTATCATGCTTATAACTTAAATATCTGTACCTATTTATGTCTACGCGAAGCCGGGACGGGCTGCTAGTCTTTTATAAAAATAGACGTATCGGAATAATATAAACAGCAACTTGAAGCTTGAAGCTAATATTTGTTTGGATCTTTTTAATTTTTCCGATATATAAGCAAAACATAACTCACTCACTTATGGAACAAAAATTTTCTGCTCAATAAATTTTCTTTTATCAAGTAAATACGTAGGAATGTAGATTAGATATATACGGTACTTATATAAAAGATATGTCTGTCTGTATGTTTCTAGCTGATAATCACTAAAACTGCCTCATTGGTCTAGTGCTTAGCATGTTCGACTACAGACATGAGGTCCTGGGTTCGAGTCCCGGGTCGGGCCAATTCAAAAATCTATATTGAGTTTTCTAATAAGATTTTCTCAATATTTGGCCGAAGTTGGGAAGTTGGCGGTGTGCTCCACCCCCGTGCCTCGGAGAGCACCTTAAGCCGTCGGTCCTGCGCCTGACCTCTCTCCGGTCGTGTCGGATGGCCGTCATATCGGTCTATGAGAGTGAAGGAATAGAGAGTGCACTTGTGTACTATGCCTGCCAATCCGCATTGGAGCAGCGTGGTGGGTCTATGCTCTAAAAACCCTCGCTCCTCGGAGTGAGGAGGCCTGTGCCCAGTAGTGGGACGTTAATGGGCTGCTACTTACTTACTTTTTACTTTAAACTCTAAAATGTCTGCGTCGATTTTGACTGATCGGTGACATTATAAGGAACAACAGAGGCTACTGTTATTACATAGTATAAATTGAAGTCCCTTTTGATGTATGTTACCTTCAATCTTTTAAAGGATTTTAATGCAGTTTCATCAATAGGTAGAGTGGTTCAAGAGGATGATTTATATGTATAATACATACATATTATAGTACAGAAAAGCCGAAATATATAAAGATTTGTAATGTGACGGCGTAAAAAACATATTTTTGTACATTTACATCGCAAACGCTGGCTAAACCTTTCGAAATATACCAAATCAATACTACAATAATAATATAGGAGAGTGAATGCAGGGAATATGTAAAAATGGTGCTCTGCACGCCTTTATGAATAGCTAGATGGTGTCTCAAAGGGCTAGACTGGCAGTGCATGCTGGAGTGTTGGTGCCAACACTTATGTATGGTAGTGAAAGTTGGGTATGGCAGAAGAATCACAAAAGTAAAATAAATGCGGTAGAGATGAGAGCGTTGAGAAGCATGAGTGGATTAAAACTGAGTGACAGAGTAAGAAATAGTGTGATAAGAGGACGTTGTGGTTTTAAAGAAGATGTAGTAACTAAAATTGAGAAAGGTATGTTTAGATGGTTTGGGCATGTAGAGAGAATGAGTGAAAGGAGACTGACAAAAAGAATTTATGAGTCAAGAGTGAATGCGAAAGTTGGAAGGGGAAGACCAAGGCGAGCGTTCCTGGGCCAAATCCAGGACATTTTAAATAAGGGCGAGGTCAAGAGTACTCTAAACCGACGAACTTGTATAAAAGGTTTAATGAAAATGAAAGAAGCGAAGGAGTTATGCAAGGATCGTGGCAAGTGGAAGGAAATATATCAAATCAATACTACGCAATTGTATATTTTAAACATATCGATAAAAAAAGTCCTCGATAGTACATATTTATCCCTAAAGCTAATTTTTGAATTTTTTCCTATTACAAAACAAAATGCGTTATTTACGAAGCTATTTTATACTATATAGTATTATTCCATATCCATTTAAATACATTATATATATTGTATATTCAATCTAGATCAAAATGGCTCTTTACAGCGTTTCTTTAAAATGGATATCTTAAGAGATATCAGAGATACAAAAAGCGACGGCACAGGCTAGGTAGTTTTAAACTTACAAAAACAATTTTGACTTCCTGTCGTTTCTACGGCTATTAGAGAGAAGTTCAAAGTCAACTAAAAGGAAAAATAAAATATAGTGTATTAAGCTAATTTATTCATTCTATAAAGGTGTCACAAGTTATAAATTTGACCTCAACATTAAAATAATGTCTTAATGCACTAATTTAACTTGATTTGTTTTAAATCTAGCTAGTTTGAGTTGATTTAAGGAATCGAAAGTTTTGTTCGTAGGACGGCAATTAATCTCGGTTAAATTGACCCTATCACATATTGAACCCTTTTCTTTATTTTTTTTTTTCGCTGGGAAATGCTTTTACGCACTTACCCTGACTAGAATGGGTCAGGAGTGTTGGACTCAGCGAGGGAAGAGACTTCGCAATACCCACTAAAACCCAGCGCAACCCTCTTCATCTGTAAGTGAGACCTGGTGCCCTAGATGAGTCCGACTGAGGATTCATGGAGGTGGGAGCAGGTGCGCAAACAAGCGCCGCCTAGTATCCCGCCTCCTTCGGGGGTGAGAGGGAGCATCTACTGCATTCTCTCTATCTCGCTCATGGGCCTCCTTTAGCGAGATTACAGTCTCGCAGAAGAGGGCCACTTTCGCCCAACATCTCTCACTTGACAGCATCGCGCCTACAATGCTCTCAAGCGAGAGTTCTCCGCCGATCAGATCACATATTGAACCCAGAGCCGATCCTAAAAAGGGATCACTCGTAAACCATATTGTAAATGAAATACATAATTGCAATCGAAATTTTTTGTGCAGCATTATTTATTTGCCGATGCAAATAAAAAAGATATAAATCACTTGCGGATTTTCCACATATAGATACAAATAGCGATAGCTGCTTGACGTCCTTTGTTAAAAAGAAACGAAACGAGGAAGCGACAGGGATGTATTCCTGATCCTTATTTATTAGATAGATACTTAGGATATTTTTGTATTCTATAGTTTACCGACAGTGATACAATGTAAAGCTTTGAAAGGAAAAGGAATGAAAGTGAATGTAAGCAAAACGAAAATTATGCTTTTTGATAGATGGGGAAGAAGTGGAAGAGGTGAAATAATTTGTATACTTGGGATCTAAATTTACAAAAGATGAAACATGTGAAAGTGATATTGAAAGGAGAGTGAATGCAGGGAATATGGTAAATGGTGCTCTGCACGCCTTTATGAATAGCCAGATGGTGTCTCAAAGTGCTAAACTGGCAGTGCATGCTGGAGTGTTGGTGCCAACACTTATGTATGGTAGTGAAAGTTGGGTATGGCAGAAGAACCACAAAAGTAAAATAAATGCGGTAGAGGTGGGAGCGTTGAGAAGTATGAGTGGATTGAAACTGAGTGACAGAATAAGAAATAGTGTGATAAGAGAACGTTGTGGTTTAAAAGAAGATGTAGTGACTAAAATTGAGAAAGGTATGTTTAGATGATTTGGGCACGTAGAGAGAATGAATGAAAGGAGACTGACAAAAATAATTTATGAGTCAAGAGTGAATGCGAAAGTTGGAAGAGGTAGACCAAGGCGAACGTTCCTGAACCAAATCCAGGACATTTTAAATAAAGGCCAGATCAAGAGTACTCTAAACCGACGAACTTGTATAAAAGGTTTAATGAGAATGAAAGAAGCGAAGGAGATATGCAAGGATCGTGGCAAGTGGAAGGACGTTGTCTTTGCATACCCCTATGGGAATGAGGCGTGATACTATGTATGTACACAATGTGACTTATTGACAATAGTGGAGCTGTAGTTAGTCACTAACCGCAAATCTTGTGAGTTTGGCAGTGAGAATACGAGCGTAGAATACAAAGATTTTATAACATTGGATTAGAATGGGAATATGATATAGCCCCACGATCGCTGGTGGACATCGTTGCCACAATACTCACCAGCAAAAGGGAGTAGATAGACGCTCCTTTTCTTTAGCGCACCAGGTTGGGAGTAAGAATTAGCGTAGATTTGCGCTCCTCCAGCTTCCTTCCTAAATAACCTAATGGAAGTCTTCTAGAATATCAAGGCAGATTGCGTCTACCGATCCTTTGGTGATCCACTAAAGTATAGGGAGGATATCGATGGTTTTAGTGGGTATTATGGCTTACTGCCAGTGAGTCCCACACTCCCGATTAGTATTTGTCTGATCAAGATGCATAAAGTCGTGTTAAGGGACCCGGAAGTCTATAGAGTTAAGCTACAAAATGTGGTAGAGACCAACTTTAGTATCCTTCCATGCTTCATCATTCCATCATTCCAGCTTCGAACGAAAAAGTTCCGCATTGGAATGGCTAGACAGGTCTTCCAGACCACTAAGCGAAGAAAATTCGCTTACCTTGGCCACATGCTGCACCACTTTCGCTACAACCTCCTCCAGCTTAAGACGGATAAAATCCAAGGTAAGAGGAGGTTTGGCAGTGGAAAAAACTATAGCTGCGACGACCAACCTCCAGTAATGGAGAGGCACCGAAAGAAAAAGAAGAACATATGTATTTGTGGACTCTACCTTCCCTTGTTACCTCTCGAATCCTAAGGTTGCCTGGTAGACATCGCTAATTAATGAGATATAGTCGTCGAATTGTACAGTTCGATTAATTCTGTTTCTGTATTACTTATTCATGTTGGTGGTGGTGTAAAGAATAATATGTCTATCTACCTAATATAAGGGGGATAGAAGAAAACATGCTGGCGTAGCCTTTACAAATTGTCGACCTCATATATATCTTGATCTGTTTACGCACTACAACGATAAATTTCAAATATCTATCCAAACACCTGAATATCATATCGAGGACATCTACATTCCTCCATTTAGTATTTCTTTAGTAAAAAACTTGGTTACTTTGTTACATGATAGGAAACAACGCTGTTATATATCTAACATGATATATTTGCTTTACGTATTACATTTTGTATTGCATAAAGAACAATGAACAGGATATTTATAATTTTATGTAACTATTCATACTAGTTTACTCAATTTTGCGTTACAGAGAAAAGGTTGGAGAGAGCACAAACTTGATTACCATAAAAAAGGTAACAGTGAATGAAACATAAAAGACATACGATATGGTTAAAGTGTCACGGTTAAAGAAGGCTGAAATATACTGCTTCTCACTGCAGGGTGAAAAGTTCGCTATTCGGCATCCGTATGCGGGAGAAAAGTGCCTCGTTCCAACCCGGATAGATTCCACTGGCGCATGGGGCCTAACTCACCTTATGAATGATTATAGAAATTTCAAAGACAACTTCCGATAAAAATCGAAAGATGCTCTCCAGTGAAGTTGGGTGGAGGGTTGCCTTTTTTTGCGAGACCATCATCTCGCTGAAGGAGGTAATTGAGAGGATAAGGGAGCAAGAGGCTGGAGCTCTATCTCACTCTATTGAGTGGCAGATCCTCATACTCGCTACCATCCGGGTCACTAGAGTGGAATGCAGTTAGGGAACCTCTAGTTAACTCACTCATGGATGGGGAGGGATCCGCTGGGTTTTAGTGGGTATTCTGTTATCAGTGAATCCCACACTCCCTATGGAATTAATCTTTAATCTGGGTGCCTAAAATCATTTCCCAGAGCAAAAATAGGGCAGTTATATTTTTAATTATTGATTGAACAGTCAACTTGGTGAGGTCGGCCTTTTCATGCTAATGTGAGAAAAAAATCTTATACACACGATGGTAGAAAAGTAGGGCATTTATTTTGCAATATTCGCAGTAGAAAATGTCCTATTTTTCTCCCTAGGTGCGTAAAACACTAAAATAAAGAAAATTCAATTAAAATTGGTCTATCCTTTTCGGTGTGCGGCTACAAACTCTGTGACAGGAAATCTATTTTATATTAGACATGAATTCAGGATGCAAGCTAGTATTTATCTATATTTGGTTTTAATAAATAATTAATGTTAAGGATATCATGACCTTTTTACCATGTAGGTTAATATTTGAAGTCACGGTGACCTGCTTAGTAATGAATTCAAATGGGACTCTAGTTCAATAAAAAAATAATTAGTGCTTCAATGAAATAAAACTAATTAAAAGATATTGATACCTTGATGTGCTAATCTGCCCATATCTGTTTGATAAATTTATGACACGTTTTTCTTACTTTTTATAGAGTATATAATTAAAGCTTTTATATATGAAAAACTCAATTGCTGATCATTAGTCTCGCTAAAACGCGAGAGGAGCTGTACTGATTTGCTTGATTTAGTTTTCGAATTATCTATGGAAATCCAGGATAGGTTTTATTTGTGAGTAAATATGAAAAAAAATGCTTGGATTAAAGTAAAAACAACAATTTTCATAAGAAACGATTTCTACCTGTCCGACGTCCATTAACGTCCCACTGCAGGGCACAGGCCTCCTTACTCCGAGGAGCGAGAGCTTTTACAGTATAGACCCACTGCTCCACTGCGGATTGGCAGGCATAGTACACAAGTGCACTCTCTATTCCTTCACTCGCATAGTCCGATGTGACGGGAATCCGACACGATCGGAGAGAGATCAGGCGCAGGATCGACAGCTTAACGTGCACTCCGAGGCACGGGGTGGATCACACCGCCAACTTCCCAACTTCGGGCAAACATTAAGAAAATCTTAATAGAAAACTCAATATTGATTTTTGAATTGACCCGAGCCGGGACTCGAGCCCTGGACATCATGTCTGTAGTTGAACCACTAGACCAATGAGGCAGTTCAGAAGTCAATTAAATTTAAAAATCGTTCAGAAATCCAAGTTATCTAATAGTGAAGTTTTTTTTCATCATATTTTTGGTTTTTATTGTCAGATGTTTGATGTTTGCCCGTCGTTTCTCAATTTCAGTCACTACATCTTCCTTTATACCACAACGTTCTCTTAACACACAATTTCTTACTTTGTCGGTCAGTTTCAATTCACTCATACTTCTCAAAGCTCTCATCTCTACTGCATTTATATTTACTTTTATGCATTTTCTGCCATACCTAACATTCACTCCAATACATAAGTATTGGCACCAACACTCATCCATGCACAGTCAGTTTTGCCCTTTGGCTATTCATATAGAGGTGCAGAACACCATTTACTTATTTTTTGCATTAACTCTCCTTTCAATATCATTTTCACATGTTCCATCTTTTGTAAATTTAGATCCCACATATACAAATTCTTTTACATCTTCCACTTCTTCACCATCTATCATAATATTACAATTCATCATAAATTTGTGTCTTTCAAAAACCATAACTTTCGTTTTGTTTACATTCACTTTCATTCCTTGCCCTTTCAAAGCTTTATTCATAATATTTACCATCTCCTGTAGCTCATTAGCAGATGACGCATGTATTACTTGATCATCAGCGTAGAGTAAACATTTGATGAGTAATTCGTTCCTTCTTTCTATTAAATCTGTCAAACAGTTATCCATGGATAGGTTAAACAGCTATGGTGACGCAACACATCCTTGTCGAACACCTCTGTCGAAAGAAAACCACTCCGTGTACGTTCCGTTTATTCTGACACAAGCACTAGAACTCTCATAGGGAGATTTCAATGCTGACATTGACCACTTCATTCCTCACCACTCATTCGTAGGCCTTTTCTAAATCTATAAAAGCGCAATAAACTTTTTGGCCAAATATTTTCAGTTATGAAGCCTAAAGAAAAGACCTGACCCGTACATCCCATTCCTCTTCTAAATTCTGCTTGCACGTCCCATATTTTCTCACCAGTTTCTTTAATCAACCATTCAATCAATATCTTTGCATACAATTTGCCAACGACATTAAGAAGGCTGGTACCGCGGTAATTTTTGCACTCCTGCTGTGACTCTTTTTCTTTATAATTACCAGTAAAGCCAGACACGTACAGTGACTATATTTCAGTCATCCATAACTTGCTCGATTTCAATCCTTATAATTTTTCACTAGTATCATTCTGAAATGCTGAGTTACTTTAAAAATGTCACACAAAATACCCCACGCTTTTGGAACAGTGACATTTAATAGTCTCGTCAGTAATCTACCACCGGTTCGGAAATTTGAATGTGCTGAAAAGAAACCGTTAAGAAACTCAGCGGTTATTCTTTTAAAGATAATTTTGTATGCTACAATGTGTAACATTTTGCTTCTGTGAGTAACTGGAACGAAGTCCAAACATTTCTTTCGATTAAATAATCTTCAACATTATATTTTTTGTAAAAGGATTTTTTTAAAGAGATGAATCTATGATAAATGGCAATATTTTGATAGATGGGGAACAAGTGGAAGAGGTGAAAGAATTTGTATACTTGGGATCTAAATTTACAAAAGATGGAAATTGTGTAAGTGATATTTAAAGGAGAGTGAATGGAGGGAATATGGTAAATGGTGCCCTGCGCGCCTTTATGAATAGCCAGTGTAGATTAAAACTGAGTGACAGAGTAAGAAATGGTGTGATAAGAGAACGTTGTGGTATAAAAGAAGACGTAGTGACTAAAATTGAAAAAGGTATGCTTAGATGGTTTGGGCATGTAGAGAGAATGAATGAAAGGAGACTGACAAAAAGGATTTATGAGTCAAGAGTGAATGCGAAAGTTGGAAGGGGAAGACCGAGGCGAACGTTCCTGGACCAAATCCAGGACATTTTAAATAACGGCCAGGTCAAGAGTACTCTAAACCGACGAACTTGTATGAAAGGTTTAATGAGATTGAAAGAAGCGAAGGAGATATGCAAGGATCGTGGCAAGTGGAAGGATGTTGTCTCTGCCTACCCCTATGGGAATGAGGCGTGATGCTATGTATGTATGTAAAAGGATGTTTTTGACATATTTCTTAAAATGATGTGGAGGCAAATCTTACACTGCGGTATCTTATTAAAAATGCGTATGCTCAACCCTACAAATGATTTCGGAATCTTTTTCAGCCAAAATATAGCATTACCAGTTTTTTTTTTTGCTATTTTTCGTAATCGAATTGTGTGTTTCACTTTTCTTTTGTAAAAGTGAATATTATTCAATGCACATTCTGATGGTACCGCGATTATTGATATTTCTTAGAATTTACCTCTTAGAACTAATTCAAGACAGATTTTCTTAATAATGCATTGAAACAATGTGTGTATGACGCATAATTTTTTTGTGAACGTATCAATGCCATGTATATCTGAACTCCACTTCTTATTGACCATAATGACAGGGTTACTTTAACAACTAGTCAGTTCCGAATCATTAAAAACTACTTGCTTTTTTAAATACCTAATGATATAAATAATTGCGTTTGACGCGATACTCACTTATATACAAGGTTATTTGTAATTCGACGTGTTCCCGTTGATACTTATTATTGGCACGTAATATTCGTATTAATGGTAAATTGGTAGGTAACAGCTCTTCACTCATTTGTGTACTAAGCCTGCCAACCCGTAGTGGAGCAGAGTGGGGGGTCTATGACCAAAAAACATCTCTCCTATGAGTCAAGAGGCCTGTGCCTTAGCAGTGGGATGTTAATAGACTGCTAATTACTTTTTCACCCTTGATACTTGTTATTAATTTTTAGTACTACTAAACAGTTACTACTTCTGAAATATTTTATTTATATATCTTTATTGCACACATTCTGAAACAATATAATTTACAAAAATAATATCATGCAAATTAACAATTTAACACGAAAGTGTGCAAAGGCGGTCTTATTGCTATAAGCAATCTCTTACAGGCAACCCTTGCTGAAGGGAATTTATTAATTGGATCGCGGGGAATTGCTCAAATTTTATATAATGTCGAAGGAATATTTATTTTAAATACACATTTAAATACGACTAGTAACGGATTATTATCTCTCACTTTGAACGACAAATAATATTCATTCACCTATCTTTAAGTTTTAAATATATTTATGTACATATGCATGTATGTTTGTATATATTATTCTTATCTGTTGTATATCACCTACCATAATTGCACTTATGTTATCTTCTCACCCAAAGGTTGCTTGGTAGAAATCGCTACTTAGCGATAAGGCCACCTATTGCCCCCCCCCCCCCCATTGTGTAACATAAGCATAAGTGATGTTGTAATTTTTTGGTGTACAATAATGAGTAATCTATCTATATATGTCGGAGGGTAGGTGTCTGTGGAAAGGTGTCGCCATCTGTCGATGGGCGTGGGACAGAGTCAATAGTGGCAGTCCGGCGGGAGTCTCTCGGCAGTTGTCGGGTAGCGCTCGGTCTACTGTTGGAACTGTCGCGTTCCTAGTTATTAATGTTAATGAGTTTGTGTAAATTGATATCGGGAACATTAAGTGATTAAACATTCCGAGTTGATTAACAAAGTGTTTGATTGCACCAACATTACCCACGAACGCCCACAGAATAAGAAATTAAATAATGGATCCAATTAATAACGATGTCGGCGGAGAACCCTACGCCCCTGTGCTGTGTTTCTCCGTTCTCTCTTATTCACCGACATAAAAGAAGTATAACTTCTAATGCGTATATACTCGTATAAGTAGACGCATACTTTTAATATATTTTTAAAAATAACTTTCTGTAATATGTAAAGTAATTTCAAAGAAATATTGATATCATATCGATAAATATATAACCTATGATTAATAGTTTCTATAAATCCATAAATCTCAGCTTTACTGTAAGCCGTTGAGGAGTTCCATTGATCTTCATATTTAACTACGACTAGCACTTGACCATACCGAAGTTACGGTAGGCAACTCAAATATCTGGATAGCTTATAGAAGATTCTGCCGAATATGGTTGATTTGCTCCTAAGAATTGAAGAGTTCCGTTACTTTGTAATGGATCCCGTGATCACAATCTAACCAAATTATCATTAAACAAGCCTTATAGTATATACTTTCCATTAAAAAAAGAATCATCGAAATCGATTAGCGTGAGATTGAGTTATTCATCTATTTGTCACGCTTGCTTTATGCAAATTTAAGACTTATGTGGCTTTCTCATAGATACCATCATCTGAACTGGATAAAAAATGGGAGCTTCATCTTTTATAATAAAGAAGAAAACATCAAGATCGGTTCAGCTAGTTAAAAGTTATGAGGTAATATTTATTAAAAAAAGACAGATGAATTGATAACCTCTTACATTTTCAAAGTCGGTAAAAATGTTAGAATCGATAGTAACTTTGCAGTTCATTGGCATAAAACATCCTGAAAAGCAAGTATTATAATTAAAGAACCATCTAGAAGATAAAACCTTATAAACAACCGTCATGTTTACATTAATAAAAATGCTTAATTAAATTCGTACAGTTCAATTTACATGGTCAATATTGTTTTCTACACTCAGGCCGAATATTCAAATGTGATTTCTTGTGTGATGTATTTTAATTAGAATTCTTTTCGTCGTAATAAAATAATAAAAAAAACTAGACAAGTCGGAAGTAGACTACGTCAAGGGCAAGGATATGTAGACAATATTGATTGGAGAAGGATCGTTCAAGATCAATCATAATTTAAAAGCTTACTCGATATCATAAAATTATA
The DNA here is from genome assembly GCA_015832385.1 of Elymnias hypermnestra. Taxonomy (NCBI): domain Eukaryota; kingdom Metazoa; phylum Arthropoda; class Insecta; order Lepidoptera; family Nymphalidae; genus Elymnias; species Elymnias hypermnestra. The sequence goes on along the minus strand of JACTOM010000913.1, from coordinate 1,172,889 downwards.
TGTAAAGTACACACAGGCCGGTAAATTTGCATTATTTTTTGAAGTAAAACTTCGTATGGTACAGCAATAAGCTGGTGAATACGTGACGAAAGCGTTACTACAAGTGTGATCGGGCGAGGTGAACGGATTTATGTTTTACTTCAGCCGTGTGGTCTAAACCACAATCGTTTTAAAGTAAAACGTCTTTAAACACAATTGAAGCTGGTGATAGCGTAATAAGAGCGTTACAAAAAGTGTGATTATGTAACGGAAACGGACGGTCGCGTTACTACAGTCGTGTGGTCTAAAGAACACTGGTTTTTAAAGTAAAACTTCTCTAAGTTCGCTTGACTCAGGGAATGAGCTGGTGAATGCGAGATGTGACCGTTACGATAAGTGTGACCGGGCGAGACGATCGGACAGATGTTTTACTACAGTCACGTGGTTTAAAGCACTCGTTTATGAAGTAAAACTTGACATGGGGAGTAAGCTGGTGCATGCGAGAAGAGAGCGTCGAAGGGAGATATAAAGAAAGTGAGTTACGTTTCACTTCTTCTTACGTACTTTAATATTCCATTCGTACAAGATTTTATCAAATTCGTGCTAGAATTATATTAATTTTATTAGAAAGACAAATTTGTGCATAAAAGAATATATTAAAGGTAATAATTTAAATATAAATAAAGTTAAGCTCACGGAACGCTTACTCGTTGCTTAGCGAACGTTTGCCAGCCGAGGCTGTTTTTGGCGGTAAAAGCATCAATTCGAGTTTCCGATGTGACAAGAGGCAATGCATAAGCGTCGACTAGTGATATCTGTTTTTTTTTATTTATCTTTCATAGAAATTATATGGGTGGAAAAGTTAGTCAATATACTTATCTACAAGTAGACTCTATAATATAAAAATGAATCGCAAAATATGTTGGTAAGCGCATAACTCAACACCGCCTGGGACAATTTATTTTTAATGTTCGTTGAAGTCCAAGAATGGTTTTTACCATAAACCAGCCATTTTCTGTTTCCTATTTTAACTAAAATGTAGAGTCAATTTGACCTTTATTGCTATTCAATAAAGTTCATAATAAACTACAAGTAGTCACTGTTGTCAAAGCAATGTAGGTGTGTTCCTAACGTCAAAGAGTCACTTTGCACTTTATTGTCGCTGCACAAAGTTCAAAATCAATTGAATAGTCACAAAAATGGAAGAGCTATAGATATTTAGTACTGCAACAATTTTATTTCGAAAATCATTCGTAAAACTAAAATCTGCCACATTCCAAATATTATAAACATTTAATATAAAATAATACAGGGCAGTTATACTTCCTCCATATTTGCACTAATACATACAGACTTTTGTTATTGTATTGGTACAATGCTTTTTAGAAACCATAAGAGGTAAGTTACCTTTAACCACATTATCAAGCCTTAGACTGTATCATCAGTCCGATCAGTGATAAAAATATGCATATTGAGAAGAAATTAATTCCCAATGAGTACAAAGCTTTATAATCACATGTCAATGTCAGAGGTAATAAAAATCACTGTCAATGTCGTTACGGATTTAGCAAATGGCATAATATTGTGTTTTAATTTCCTATGCTTTATATGAATATGTCGAAAATGACCTAAATTTAAAACTTCACCTTCGCCTTGATACAGACATGTAATGGAATTTTTCAACGTGTTTTTCGCATACGTATATGCATATATTGAATAGGTAAAAATCGAAGACGATCCAAAACACGTGCAAGCAAAGCAGCTGTCAACAATTAAATGAACATTCAAAATGGCCAAGCTTGTCGGCATAAGTGAGAGACATGAGTACCAACATAACGCCACAAAAAATTCGAAATTCGAATATACGTAACCCGCGAAAATTCAAAATTCGCGGTACTTTTTGAACACACAGCGTACTTACAGTTTCTAGGGGACGTAATATTTTTGCTGGTGGGATGGTAACTAGCCAATGCCGAAACCTTCAATCAATTAGAATTCCTAAATTAGTCCAAAGCTCAACGCTTCAAAATGATAGAAACTATTCACTCAAGCTTCTTTATTTCTGTTTGTTATATAGAAAAGCTACATACTCGTTGAAGGAAACAAAATGCTTTAAATAAATAATCAAGATGGACACGCTATAAAAACTATTATAAATTAATATAAGCGATCAATGTCTTAGCAGTTACAACGTTAATGATACGCTATTTAATATCAGAATAATAACAGGAAAAAAACAATGGCTGTCCATCATTCTTAATTTCTATAAAAAAGTGTATACAATAAAATTGCTGTAGGATATTTGTCTTAATGGCTTTGGGTTTATATAACTTTTGACAGCGTCGTAATCTACGTCCACATCAGAGTTAGATCCAGAGAGAATCTCTACCTTTATAAGTAGTATGCTTTAGTTCATATCTTTTACTAACGAGGACGACTTCCAGCCCTCCGAACAAGCCGGTTTCCGAAAAGGCTGTAGTACCATAGACAGATAGAGGAGTATAATCGGCCACTTTGCTTGGCGTTCGTGGACTATGAGAAAGCCATCGATTCGGTGGAAGCACGGGCCGTGTTGAGATCTTAGCAGAGATGCCGAATTGACAACCGGTACATACACGTGTTGAAGTGTTTGTACGAAAACGCCACCATGTCAGTCCGTATACAGGACCGAAGCATTGAGTCTATCCTACTGCAGCGTGGAGTGCGACAGGGAGATTTTATCTTCCCGAAGCTCGAACTGCGGCGTTGGAAAACCTCTTCAAGCTTATGGAGTGAAACGGACTGGGCATCAACATACGGTTTGCCGACGACGTGGTTATTATGGGAGAGACTCTGGAAGATCTCAATGCAATGCTCGATGACATCAGCAGAGCTTCTCGACAGATGGGCCTAAAAATGAATATGGATAAGACGAAAGCTATGTCCAATATCCATGTTCCGCTCCACCCAGTCATCGTCGAGAACTCGACGCTAGGTAGATCCAATTTCGAGAAAGAGGTCAACCACCGAATCTGACTCGGTTGGGCAGCGTTTGGGAAATTCCGGAAGACGTTTTTGTCCAACATCCCTCAGTGCCTGAATACTAAAGTGGTCGCGGGCCTTATTCGAAAGCTCAGAGTCACTCAGCGTGCGATGGAGAAGGCTATGCTCGGAGTTTCTCTACGCGATCAAATCAGAAATGAGGAGATCCATAGCCGAACAAAAGTCATTGACATAGCCCTACGAATCGCGAACCTGAAATGGCAATGGGAGGGCAGATAATCCGACGAACCGATGGACGTTGGGGCCGGTAGGTGCTGGAATGGCGACCCCGCACGAGGTGGACCGACGATAGCCGCTGGAGCCAGGCGGCGCAAGTTCGGGCCCTGTGGGCATTATTTCGCGAGACCTATGTCCAGCAGTGGTCGTCCATCGGTTGAAGTGACGACGACTAACAAGGAATTTTATTAATTATTAGAATGGGATAGATTATAGAAAAAGGATATAGAGATAGAGATTTCAATAAAAAGAGGGACTGCTAAATTCAGCGCTTGCTCGTTCTACCATGTGCGGGCGTCAGTCGCAAATGACACATATAAAAACCGAATTTTGGCGGGAAAAAACATTCCGGATTCAATCTAATGACATAAATTACATAAATTCATTGTCATAGTTATTACATCTTTCATCTAGTAATACCATAAAAGTGATCTTCTTTGTCGGTCAATACTCTGAAAAATAGGACAGGAAAGAATAATAGATATTATGACATTTTATAACACGTGAATATCTCCGGTGAATGCAAGGCTAGATTACTAAATTTATCCTTAAAGACAAAGTAAGCAAAATTAGTGACTAGCAATGGGTTAACTGGCTGTAAAATGTGTAATTATGCAAAATATGACCGCATTTCTGAATTCAGTTCAAAGCTCAGGTTATTAACAGCTTATTACTGTAATAAAATTGGGGTCTAGTTTTAAATGCTGATTTGTAATTGTTAGATTGGATAAGCAAATTACCTCATTGGCCTAGTGCTCAGCTTAAAGGCTGGACTTCAGATTATGAGGTCATGAGTTCGATTCCACAGTTGGCCCAATTTCAAATTGATTTCCATATATATTTTTATATGTGGATATTGAGTTTTCTATTAAGATTTTCTCAATATTTGCCCTGTGTTGTGTACTTGGCGGTGTGCTCCAGCTCCAGACCTCGAAGAATACGTTAAGCCTTCGGTCGGTCCAGTCGTGTCGGATTCCCGTAATACAGGACTATAATATGAGAGTGAAGGAATAGAGAGTGCACTTGTGTGCTGTCTGCCGTTCAGTAGCGGCACAGCGTGGTGGTTCTATCCTCTAAAAAACCTCTCTCCTATGAGTGAAGAGGTGTTATGTGTGTATGTGTGTCTGTGTATCCCCACTGAGTTCCCGAAGCCGTAAAGATATGGGGAGATAATTATCAAATTTATCCACCATTCTTAATTACGTCTGAACTGGTGTTTTTTTTTATTTTACCAAATTTTTCTTATTCCCACCAGATTGACGCTTGACTAAGGTATCGCCTGATGGTAAGTGACGATACAATCGAAGATAGTAACGTGTAATATTGTGCATTAAATAAAAATCTGACGTTAAGATGTCGGCCATTAATGAATACAAAATAATTATATAATGCTTCCTTATATGTAGAAATATTATGATGCAGAGTATAATGATTCTACTAGTATGGAAGGTTCTACAGTACAAAATAAAAAGCCGTGGTTTTGAATATTTGCAGACGAATAACGATGTTTATACCCAATGCCAACGGGTCAAAGGTATATAATGTCAAATCTTTGTTTTCTGTTGAACCTTCGAATTTTTTATTGATATTTTAAAGGATATCACATTTTTATTTACATATTACAGAACAAAGTAATGTTAGCTACTAGGGGTGTGCGTATATCGTTAAAATCGAATCGAATCCAATATCAATATTCGATTCGAATAATTCGAAAACTTTCTAATAATTCGCGAATTAATGAAATATCTCTTTCTCTGGATTTTCAATTGTTTAAAAAATAAAATACCTCGAATACATATCGTTAAACTACACATTTTAAATAATATTTCGAAATCAAATATATAATGAAATAATTTTCTTTTTATTACTGTCAGAATACCGCTTGACTGTGATCTCACCTGATGGTAAGTGATGACACAGTCTAAGATGAAAACGCGCTAATCTGTTAAGAGGCGATATACCCCTTACGGTTTCTACACAGCATCGTACCGGAACACAAATCTCTTTGTTTGGCGGTACGTTTTTGCTGGTAGGGTGGTAACTAGCCACGGCCGAAGCCTCCCACCAGTTCAAACTCAGACATATTAGAAAATACAATTTCTTAAATTCGTCCAACCGGGGATCGACCCCGGGACCTCGGCTAGCTAAGCGAATACTCGCACCTCTGCGCCAGCGAGGCCTTCATAATATAATACTGTTTGTTAAAAGTTTAATTTCAAATCGTTAATAACAAATATACTGATAACGAATTCCCAATTTTAGACAGATTTTATGATATAATCAAAAATATAAAATATCTACTAGTATTAAAAAAAATTTTTGAACAAAAACAGATCCACCATTAAAGTCTCAAATATAATCGTTCTTAATCGTAAAAATATATTTATATTTTCGGAAAATAATCGAATTATTCGATTCTAATTTCGAATCGAATATAAACATTCGGTTCGAAACGAATAATTCGTAAGATGAAATCACACACCCCTATTAGTTACATTTTTTACAACTGAATAATAACTGTATCTGTAATATATCGTAAATCAAGAAATGCATAAAATTTAATTGAACCATCAAAGTTATTCTCGCGTACATAAAAACATTGACTCTTTTCATAAAAAGAGTGAATGTATATCAAACAACTTGCGACACAAAAACAAACTTGTTGTAAATTCAAGTAGGCTGCATAAGATTAACAACTCATTTAAGGGTAACTGTATACGTTTCTATAATAAACTCCCACAAGACGTTTTAGAAATGTCAATTAATAAATTCAAAGTCTTTGTTAAAAGAAAGTTGATATAAAAATCGTATTATAATTTGCAAGAGTACTTAGACGATAGAAACGCCTGGGAGTGAACGAATTGCTCTTATTTTAATTAAAATATAGCAAACTACCCGACTGAGTTTGTTGTGGGTTCTTCTCGGATCAGGGCGCGAAGGAACCCTCGTAACTTTAGTCGTTTGTAGATTTTAAGTCGTTCTGGAGTATCATCATCAGACGTACATTAGAATTAGAGTGTGGAAAAGAAAAAAAATATTATTTGACGATTCAAAAGTGCTGTAATATGCCTACTTGAATAAAGATATTTTTGATTTGATTTGATTTGATTGACATGAAATGTGGTATGCATGTTCTTATTGCGAGGTAGACACTCACAATGAATGGGTTCCCTATATTCTTATAACCTCGCTTATATAATTGAAAAACATCACCTACTGTGGCATCTGTAAAACTATTTAAGTATTAAAAACTGGTATTCCCATTTTTGCACAGGATAAAGTTTGTTTGAGTGGACGTACTTATCTCGTAAACTATAGGTTCAATTAAAAAAAGTCTTTAACTTTTGAATACCTTACTTCTTGAGGAAGACTGTAATATATATAACTTAACTATAGGAGCTGAGGATAGATGGAAAATGCTGCAAAACCAGGGAGTTTTTTTAACTTCGATTCGCTGCGTTTTAAACGCAAACGGTTAAAGTTACCCAAAAAATATATATCAGGGAGTTGTATTATTAAGTATACATGTAACTCTTAAAACTTACTCACTATAAGCCTTTTTGTTGGAATCAAATGTTCTCTCTCTTCTGTGAGGCAGACATTATAGCGCGTTTGATATTTAATATGTAAAAGCGTAACATACAGACAAAGTTACTTTCGCATTTATAATATCAGTTAATGACTGCGTAAGAATATGGATAAATTATTATTAATATGTATGTCGGAGAATATGAGAGAACAGAGAAGCATAAAGCACAGGGGCGTAGAGTTCTCCGCCGACATCGTCATTAAT
>JACTOM010000913.1:1155272-1165536 GCA_015832385.1 Elymnias hypermnestra | reverse complement strand
TGTGACGGGAATCCGACACGACCGGAGAGAGATCAGGCGCAGGACCGACGGCTTAACGTGCTCTCCGAGGCACGGGGGTGGATCACACCGCCAACTTCCCAACTTCGGGCAAATATTGAGTAAATCTTAATAGAAAACTCAATATTAGTTTTTGAATTGGCCCGACCTGGAACTCGAACCCAGGACCTCATGTCTGTAGTCGAACATGCTAACCACTAGACCAACGAGGCAGTTATTTACACAAATACATTAACAATAATAGCTAGGAACGCGACAGTTTCAATAGTCGACCATTCCGGCCGACCGCCACTCGAGAACTGCCAAGAGACTCGCTGGACTGCCACTTATTGACTCTGCCCTCACGTCGATACACAATTGGCGCCAGCGTTCCACAGACTATTACACACAGACCAGCAATCCACAGACTCTTGCACTCCAACATATAGATATGAATATGGAGAGTACATAAGATATGTCGCGAAAGCAACATGCTGTAATTTTTTTACAATTAAATGTAACCCAGGTAAATCCTTTTAATATGAGCTATTTGCTAGAGGGAGTCCTATCAAAATCGGTCCAGCCATTTAAACATTTTCTGGGACTAACAAACAGGTAAAGGACGACAAAATTGTTCAAAATTTAGTATCAGAATCGTGCACACTTTCATATGCAATAAGTGTTAAGCTGTTCATTTGAAATTATAAACAAACACTCCAATTTTATTTGTTTGTATATATTTGAAATTTATAGGAAAAATACCGGAACACGTAACTTCCGCTGTCGAATACTTAAAACATTTTGTTTACCACAAGCAAAACCTTGAGATGTTTTTCAAAACCATTGTCAATAACCAAACAGGGAAGCGCTTTTAAAATATACACATTTTTTTCATAAATAAACTTTGAAATGCGTCTTTCTGTGTATTTAAAATGCAAATATATACGTTGACTTTATATTTATTCCAGGTGACGTAGATTGTTTTTATTATGGAGAGAAATTCTCTCAAATAAATTATCTGATTTTTTATAGCTTTCATTATAAACCACTGATGGCCTAGTGGTCGAAATTCGACCGAAGTTAGTTAAAATTATAATGCTTAAAAAAAATGTTGCAATAATCTATTTATATACAAATGAATCTCTATTTCCCTATGTCATGGCATCACACGTGCAGGGCTGGACCAATTTTGATAATTCTTTTGTTGTTTTATTAGTTGTAGTCAGAATAAGGATCTAATGAAAGAAAAAAATCACAAAGCTACGTAAAACATTAGATATTTCAATAAAACTTAACCGCAAAAGTAACTTTTCTAATGTAACCTCCTTAGTGCTTTTGACAATAAAAACTTTTTTAATATAACCTTATTGCGTTTGACATAATTGTCTGCGATTGACAGATACGCATATATTCTCTATGCACGTGTTTGTATATGTTTTTTTATTAATTAAATGTATTTTTATGCATAATTTTTTTTAAATATTATCATTTTGCACTCCTTTTTAACCGACTTCAAAAAAAGGAGGAGGTTATAAATTCGCCTGTATTTTTTTTTATTGTTACCTCATATCTCCCGATTGGGTGGACCGATGTTGATGATTTTTTTTTAAATGAAAGGTGGTGCTCATCATAGGGTCTCATTTTTTTAAAACCAGTTCTGATGATGGCATCCTTGAGAAAACCGGATAAGTCTTAAATTTGCGTAAGCATGTGCGCGACAAAAGGACGAATAACTCAAGATGACGCCAACCGATTTCGATGATTTTTTTTTTATTAGAAAGGATATACTTCAAGGGTTGTTTTGTGATAATTTGGTAAGGTTCTGATGATGGAATCCATGACAAAGTGACGGAACTCTTCAATTCTTAGGAGCAAATCAACGCTACTCGGCAGAATCTTCTATAAGCTATCCAGATATTTAAGTCGCCTACCGTAACTTCGGTGTGGTCAAGTGCTAGTCGTAGTTAAATATGAAGATCAATGGAACTCCTCAACGACTTACACTAAGGGTGCGGTTTATAGCAGAAAATATAACTGTCTGTAATCAAATGGCAATGATCTTATGTTTGTTGCTGCATTGCAATATTTGAAAGGTGAATTATGTGTGATGCGGAGTTGGTGTCAGCCAAGGTACCTACATATATAGCTATAGGTGGGAGAGACGCGGGAGCTGCCAAGTGGACACACAGGGACACCCACCTTGGCTGATACCGACTCCGAATATAACGATACGAAGAACACTATAAAAGAATACGCCATTATTTCTTACTTTTTAGAGCATATTAATGTATTTGTAAGTTTGTTTTGAAGGCGGTTCTTGTTTTGTTAAACTTTCTATTTATCTATATAAGCTATAAGTGTGTGAGATTTTATACTCCTCCGTTTGCACAATTTTGCGTAAAAAGATGTATGAGTATAAAGTTCTTGCTTCACGTATGGATACTTTAAATATTGTCGCCAGAAATTTCCCAGTTCCTTTTCGCATTTAGACGGTTAGTAAATACGGATTTCCCCATTACCCCACGATATCTTGGTGACGTCGCGGGGAACAGCTAAAAATGTATATATAAAAGAGACGTACATAATGTTTTTGCTTCAGATTCAAGATGGTGTTGGGAGCGAAGAAGGCGATACAGCAAGTCCCCAGCAAGGGAAGGATATCTATCATGAAAATACAAAACTTTACAGTGCAAAAAAGACGTAAGTGTCCAGAAAATATGTTTTTTTAAATATATTCTTAGATTTTCACAATTATGACTAAAGTTATGTATGACTTCATGAAAAAAATGGAATAATGAGCGAAAAATTATCGTCTCGGAATCTAGCATTAAATTTTAGTTTGCCAAAGAAGTTTCACTTCTGACTTTCTACGCACGAAGTTTTAATTTTTTATAATAGTATGTGAAAAATCTCCTCGGCTATAATCTAACCAGCCATATAAGAAATAAAATACGTTATCCTGCTACTCAATTTTCTAAATAATTGGCAAATAGCAATGTCTTCAAAATCTTTAAAAAATATCGTCATGGTACTCAATTGATTTTTATGAAATTTAAAATGTCGCGTTACTATCTATCTTTATCACACTGCTTCTTTACAAGTCCAAGTTGTAATAATACTCGTCCACTTAAAATATTGACAATAATTTTGTTCAAATATTGACAGTAACCTAATAACTCAACTTTAGATTGAAGTTATTTTCCTTACTTCTTGTTAGTAAAGTAGCAAATAACGGATATGTTACTTGGTTATCAAGACCAATGATATTTCAGTCTAAGCATGAAATAACTAACTAATATATCCGTTATTTGCTAGTTTACAGATAAAATAACAAGTGACGAAAATAACTTCAACCCCAAAAGAGGGTTATTACGTTACTGTCAATATTTTAACAACGGAGTGTTATAACAACTTCAACTAGTAAAGAAGCAATGTTATAGCGATAGTTTGTATGTTCTATAACGTTTTTTTTATGAATATTTATGCCAATACGTATGTAACTACTTTTACGATGAGTTAACTTGGGGAGAAATGCATATTATTGAACAAACTATATAATTTTTTACCAAATAAAATTTTAATAATATGTTTAGATGTGGTCTATTTTGTTTATTTTATTGATCGAGATACCATTAAGTCAAACTGCCTCATTGGTCTAGTGGTTAGCATGTTCGACTACAGACATGAGATCCTGGGTTCGAGTCCTGGGTCGGCCAATTCAAAAATCAATATTGAGTTTTCTATTCAGATTTTCTCAAGGTTGGGAAGTTGGCGGTGTGATCCACCCCCGTGCCTCGGAGAGCATGTTAAGCCGTCGGTCCTGCGCCTGATCTCTCTCCGGTCATGTCGGATTCCCGCCACATCGGACTATGAGAGTGAAGGAATAGAGAGTACACTTGATGTGTACTATGCCTGCCAATCCGCAGTGGAGTAGCGTGGTGGGTCTATGCTCTAAAAACCCTCGCTGTTCGGGCCTCGTTAATGGGCTGCTACTTACTAAGGATACAAGATGTAGATTACAAAACCGCTAATAGTTGGCGTTGTTTTTTTTTTTTTAATTCGATTAAGATGCACGTGATACATTTATAAAGGCATATCTTTACATTTAAATCTGTTATTAAATTGATAAACTGACGGGTTTGGGTTTAACAAAAAATATGCAAAGAATCGAATAACTTCAAGTTTTGACGGCCGTATCCTGTTATTAGTAACAAATAATTAAAACTGTCAGTTTGGTAGTACATTTTATGGGCGTGGTCTGTCTAGGCATACGACTTTGGCTTATGATAACAATATTAAGAAATGTTTATATGTTGTTGCCCCTGTATCTATTAATACATTTAAAACATGTTATAACCACGAAAAGCTTACTTTATAATGTACCTACGAATAATGTAAAGCTGAAAGATTGAAAAATCTTTTAGCGAAGTGATATAGTCCTGTTTGCTGACGATACTTCCTTTCTGTTTTAAGTATACAGATATGTGAAAAATTATCACGATGTAAATAGTAACCTATCACATGTCTGACGTTGGTTTTCTGTTCCAACAAAAACCAAACTGAAGGTCGACGAAGCCTACGTCCGTTCCAGACTGACGTATGCGGCTCCTGGCTGGTACTCTTTCTGCTCAGGGTACCAGAAGAAGAGGCTGCAGCTGCATAGTAGGAGCTCTGAGGTACGTCAGGAATGGCGTCATTCATCGTGACACCAAGATGACCACCGTCGAGAGGTGTTCGTCCGGTAGTTGGCGAGGACCGTGTTTCGCCACGCGGACCACTCTCCGCACACACACCTCCATGACATTGCCAGCCAGCATCCTAGATCTGAAAGGAATGGGCGTCCACTACCTCGTGAACTCCTGCTGTCACCACCACCAGGTGTGGGTGAAGATGACCGCGTTGACGACTCGACGGCAGTGACAGAATCGGATTGACCTGGATGGTCTTACACTGGTGGGAACCAGCCCGTTAGAATGACGGGCAGAAACAAATACCGGGTATCGTCGATGCCTGAGAAAATTAGCCCGGGTAACGAGGTATTGCCTCGAGGCTCGTACCAACAGCTTGGTTGTGAAGAACCCCGGATAGGAGGTTTTCTGTTAATAATATAATGTAAACTCGGCAAAGACTAAGTGTGTTGATTTCGCTTTGCCAAATGCAAAAGAAGTATATAAAAAGATACAGAGATGGAAAGACGACCTTGAGTCCCAGTATCTGGCAGAGCTATAATGGGTGCAATCCGTCCTCACTTAGGGGAGTGGCTATGCATGAGATATGGGTCGCTCTCTTACAGGTTGTTTCTGGTGCTTTGATAAATACCTGCGCCAAATTGTTAGGTGTGAAGAAACAGCCGCCTGCTAAGAGTGTGGTGTTCCAATCGATACGGCGAGCCGAGTTAGAGGAACCACAGCATTTGGTGCCACTGACGGGATTTCTCGCTAGCGAGCATCATAAACTGTGTACTCACCAGCGATACAAACTGAAGGGCAATTGCCTTCTTATGCGAGTCCTTCTGCGAGGGAGAACGCCATAGATGCCTCTTCTCGCCGTCGAAGAAAGCCTGGAGGACTAAGACGGGGTTTTGCATGCCTGCTTCCTCCATCTTAAAATAATACTCTTATGAAGGCAAACGAGTCCGGGGTGTCACAGTATTATATTTTTTCGGAGAGCCTCTGGCTCCTTTTTATAGGATCAAGAGGATTTCCCTGGATTTTAGCGTATATTCTGGATTTGTCTAGTGAGTTCCACACCTCCAACCGATGACTGTTCGTGTGGGGTGCGTAAAAGCATTTCCCAGTGTAAAAAAAGACATATCCTTTTACAAAAGTCACGTTAAATTGTTGAAGATTATTTAAGTGATAAAAATGTTTGCACTTGATTCCAGTTGCTATTTATATGAGTAACTGCTGAGTTTCTTCTCAGCGGAATCAACCAACGGACAGACTACTGACGATTCAAAAGAAGATATTGAGCTTAAATGAATAGAGAATATTTTGATTTTGTTTACAAAAACTTAGTTAAATCATATAACTTTTGTTACGTTAAGAGTTAAAACGTCACTTTTGTTGCAGAATCTGTCGTCAGAGTGGTATATGGATCTCTCCTAGTTATTTTCTCGGTGGTACTTGCGGCTGTAGACCCTATCAACATATTTACAAATTGGGTAAGTCTTTTATTAGATATCTTTTCACTAGCTTCTAATAATCGTAGCAGAATTGCGAAGTTTCATCTTTTTATTTATTTGGGAAACAAACCATTGAAATCAAAAAACTCACTCAGGGATGTCGAGGGTTCCGCTGGGTTTTCGTGGGTATTCTGATCTTTCAGCGAGTCCCACACTCCCTACGCGGGATGCGTAAATGCATTTCCCAACGTAAAAAAAAATACGATATCATGCAGATATTACCTTAGATTCATCATTTACTAACAGATAAGATTAAAATCAAGCTCTAATTTGTCAGGATATAAAATTGGGATATTCTTTATTACCAACATAGATTTAGCCGTTACCATCGTATACTATATCATCACTTACTGTTACTTGATATCGTCGGCTGGTTTATAAAAAAAAACCTGTGGCTTCAACCGATGGACGTCCACTGCTGGACATAGGTCTGCCTATACTGCGCCGTCCGGTGCGGGGTCGCCACTCCAGCACTTTCGGTCCCCAACGTCCATCGGTCCTTCGGACTATGTGCCCCGCCCATTACCACTTCAGGTTCGCGATTCGTAGGGCTATGTCGGTGACTTTGGTTCTACTACGGATCTCTTCATTTCGAATTCGATCACGTAGAGAAACTCCGAACATAGCCCTCTCCATCGCACGCTGAGTGACTCTGAGCTTCCACATGAGGCCCATAGTCAGCGACCACGTCTCAGAACCGTAGGTCACAAAAAAACCTGGTATATCTGAAATTAATTTGAACTACAGAACCCTTTATTATGATCTATTTCTGAATTGATTTATATGTACACATTGTGCGTGATTTCAGATGCTAATAGCATTTATGTAAATTAAACTACTAGAATAAATGTATACATTATATTTTATATAAAAAAATTATTGATCTGATATCGCTCCATTTGATGTATACTATAATAATGTTGACATTGTCTGTCTGTGGATACATACATACATAGCATCACGCCTCATTCCCATAGGGGTAGGCAAAGACAATATCCTTCTAATTGCCACGATCCTTGGATATCTCCTTCGCTTCTTTCATTCTCATTAAACCTTTCATACAAGTTCGTCGGTTTAGAGTACCCTTGACCTGGCCGTTATTTAAAATGTCCTGGATTTGGTCCTGGAACGTTCGCCTCGGTCTTCCCCTTCCAACTTTCGCATTCACTCTTGACTCATAAATCCTTTTTGTCAGTCTCCTTTCATTCTCTGTACATGCCCAAACCACCTAAGCATACCTTTCTCAATTTTAGTCACACACTCATACTTCTCAACGCTCTCATCTCTACCGCATTTATTTTACGGTTGTGATTCTTCTGCCATACCCAACTTTCACTACCATACATAAGTGTTGGCACCAACACTCCTGCATGCACAGCCAGTCTAGCCTTTTGAGACACCATCTGGCTATTCATAAAGGCGTGCAGGGCACCATTTACCATATTCCCTGCATTTACTCTCCTTTCAATATCACTTTCATATGTTCCATCTTTTGTAAATTCAGATCCCAAATATACAATTCTTTCACCTCTTCCACTTGTTCCCCGTCTATCAAAATATTGCCATTCAACATAGATAGTCTGTGGATATTATTTATATATTACAATTGCATTGTATTTATTTGATTACTTATAATCTGAGCCTACTTTAAAGGCAGAACAAAAGATAGCTATTTAATTATGATATAATATCTAATTGAAGAAATATCAAAGTAGATTAAATAAAAAAAGTGACTTCGGTGTCTTGTGACGGTATTCGAGAGCATAGTAAAAATTTACTCTCACAATGTTTCCCTAACGCGCCAAAAGAAGTAAAACTTCAAAAATAAATTGTGTGGTGACAGAACAGCTGATGCATGCCACAAGCGCCGCCATATTTGCCTTGGTTGCTCCACTAAGTACCTTTACCCTTTTACTTTACCCCCACTTCATGGCCGTCTGTAACATGACGTGCGATACATGGTTAAAGAAATAAAAAAGGATAGAAAAAAGATTCTGCGTAGACAACATAAATGACCTGTTATCAGATTAGGATGCTTCTAACTTAGACTCTATCGTTTATCATCGGTTGAGACTACAGTCAAACGCTCACATGTTAGGTATAAAATAATAACCTTTATCCACTACGTCAGGTTAAAAATCCAATAAATAATTTTATTTAAATAATACATAAAATTTGGACCGCCCACAATATTTTCATGACATTAGTGGACCTTCAAAATATCAGTGGAACTCTATTAAGATTTTCTCAATATTTTCCCGAAGTTAGGAAGTTGGAGGTGTGATCCATCCCCGTGCCTCGGAGAGCACGTTAAGCCGTCGGTCCTGCGCCTGATCTCTCTCCTATCGTGTCGGATTCCCGTCACACCGGATTTTGAGAGTGAAGGAATAGGAGGCCTGTGCCCAGCGGTGGGACGTTAATGGGCTGTTACTTACTTACTATTTTTTTACAGTGGAACTCCAAAATATTCTCATAACATTAGTGGTCCTTCATAGTATCTTCATAACGTTTCTGACCTGGAAAAATATTCTCCTAACATTCGTTGCCTGGTAAAGTATGCTTGTAACATTTCGTATGCTTGTAACATTTCTTGCATCGCAGCCTGCGAAAACATTCTCATACCGTTTCTGGGCTGCCAAAATATCATCAATGACCTTCTAAGGCTTCTGTTAATAATATTGGCTTTCTGAAATGTTCTCATAACATTTGTGACCCACCAAAATATTCTCATAACATAAGTGGCCTGCCAAAATGTTGTTTTGCGACCCTTGCTACGAATTGGTGAAATATTGATCTAATTTTGATGCAACTTTGTACAGCCCTCGAAAATTCCTTAAAGGGTTATATCGTATAAGCATTAAGGTAATGAAGACGCGTGGGTTGGTTGTATGTATTATGATAATTAAAAGCGTGCCTTTTATCACTTAGTTGCATACAAATAACGTTACGCGCGAAACCATTTACCTTTAATTGACAATTTACATAAATACAATTTAATTTAGAACTAAGTGTTGTATTTATAACCCAGCGGTATATTTTCCGATCCCATGACATTACTTGGAAATCTGTTGTAGTAAAGCGAAGGGCGAATAACAATTGAGAATAATTTTAAAGATCTCGTGATTAGTGAGTAAATTTTATGTTTGTATTATTAGCTTTATAATATGAGGGGTGTAAGGCACGTCAGTTGGATGATTTCAAAGTCTGTAACGGATTAATCGAATACATAGCATCACACCTCATTGCCATAGGGGTAGGCAGAGACCACATCCTTCTACTTGCCAGGATGCTTGCATAGCTCCTTCGCTTCTTTCATTTTCATTAAACCTTTCATACAAGTTCGTCATTTTAAAGTACTCTTGTAAAAGTAAAGTAAGTAGCAGCCCATTAATGTCCCACTGCTGGGCACAGGCCTCCTCACTCAGAGAAGCGAGGGTTTTTAGAGCATAGACCCACCACCCTGCTCCACTGCGGATTGGCAGGCATCTTACACAAGTGCACTCTCTATTCCTTCACTCTCATAGTCCGGTGTGACGGAAATCCGACACGACCGGAGAGAGATCAGGCGCAGGACCGACGGCTTAACTTGCTCTCCGAGGCACGGGGGTGGATCACACCGCCTACTTCCCAACTTCGGGCAAATACTGAGAAAATGTTAATAGAAAACTCAATATCGACCTGGGCCTCGAACCCAGGAGTACTCTTGACTTGGCCCTTATTTAAAATGTCCTTAATTTGATCCAGGAACGTTCGCCTTGGTCTTCCCCTTTCAACTTTCACATTCACTCTTGACTCCTAAATCCTTATTGTCAGTCTTCTTTCGTTCATTCTCTCTACATGCCCAAATCATCTAAGCATACCTTTTTCAATTTTAGTCACTACATCTTCTTTTAAACCACAACGTTCTCTTATCACACTATTTCTTACTCTGTCACTCAGTTTTAATCCACTCATGCTTCTCAACGCTCTCATCTCTACCGCATTTATTTTACTTTTGTGATTCTTCTGCCATACCCAACTTTCACTACCATACATAAGTGTTGGCACCAACACTCCAGCATGCACTGCCAGTCTAGCCCTTTG
>JACTOM010000913.1:1135975-1150463 GCA_015832385.1 Elymnias hypermnestra | reverse complement strand
ACCACCGAAATTACAGCTAGATTCTACGGCCTTTGCTACTAATATTACAGCTAAGCTCTGCCATTAAAATGACATCTAAGCTCTACCACCTAAATTACAGCTAGGTTCTACAGTTAAATATGTAGCAACCCTATGTATGCGTACAGTGTTTACAAACACATAATCAGACGAATTATTTATTAATGGCATGTATGTATTACAAAATTATCCTCTACCTCGAAACAATGGCTGTTAAAAAAGCGTGTAATTCGTATCGCTACAATATTTAATGTAATTACACAATTTAAATGGTGTAATGATCGTTTAATGACACATAATTGTTTATCACATGAGCATTCTACTAATAGTATTAAATATAGCATAGCACGATATGATGGTGTATGTACTCGTTTCGTTAGAAGGTCTGGGTTCAATTTCCGATAAGGCATCCTCGGCTACAGATATGTGGTCCTTAGTTCCAATACCGGTTCGGGCGAATTCTGAAATCGAGGAACGCAGCCGGGCGGTGGCCTGCAGTCGCGGACCATGGGCATCAAGACTTAGCAACTGTCCGATTGTCCATTTCAGGAGCAGCAAACGTTGCTTTAAGCCTAGGCCCGAGCCTCATAGGAGGCGCCCTTAGAGCAGCGTTTCCTCCACGACGCAGCAGGGCCCTTCTATGGGCTCACCGTTCGGTGGAGCTTCTGCGCTCGCCATCCCTCTCGGTTACGCTGCCAAGCCAGTAGGGCTAACGGCAACTACACACAAAAAAAATCTGAAATCGATATTGAGTTTTCTATTAAGGTTTTCTCATAATTTGCCGGAAATTGGAAAGTTGGCGGTATACTCCATCCCCGTCCCTCAAAGGGCACGTTAAGCCGTCAGATTCCCGTCACACTGTGAGAGTGAAGGAATATAATGCACTTGTGCCAACTCGCAGTGGAGCACCTGCGTACATGCTCTCATAACCCTCTCTCCTATGAGTGAGAAGGCCTGTGCCCAGCAGTGGGATGTTAAAAGGAAGCTTTCTTTATATTACCGAAATGTGTCATCCTATTTATTTCAGACAGGACTGGTGGAAGGCTTCGGCCGTGGTTAGTTAGAATGCCAAGCAAATAATTTTCCTTCCGGTACAACGCTGTGTAAAAACCCAAAGGGGGTAAATTACCTCTTACCAAGGCAGTGCCTTATTACTATAATAACTTACTATATGGTGTGGTGAAAGTCAAGAGCTAAGTTGTCTGCTAAAAAAGTAAGCTAAACTGTAATGGGAATATGTTTTTATATCACCAAACTTACTCACTCTCTCACCATAATATTATCAAAAGTAATCGTGATTTACTTGAAGTAAATCACGATTACTTTTGATAATATTATGGTACTTAGCAAAGTAACTACTCTTGAAGTTAAGGAATAGGTAAAATATGTTTTTTTTTAATATTGACCTAAATTTGTATATCTCTACAGATATACGTTTGTAGATAAGAGTAGTATATCTGAGAAAAGACACCTGACTGAGGTTATAGTATAATTGGACAAAGAATCAATAAATGTAGATATAGTAAGTAGCAGCCCATTAACGTCCCACTGCTGGACATAGGCCTCCTCACGAGAGAGGGTTTGATGTAATGTATGAATAAGTTGCGTGAATCGGCTTATATAAATATAGCATTTTGACACGATTGTAATAGCAGACTTGAACCGTGATATAACGGTTTATAGTTAATCAACATTCAGTTAAATATTGGGTGACTGTACTCAAACGGTTTCCGATACGATAGCAAAGCGTTAATCTCTTGAGATTCATCGACATTCATCAATGTCATTGGCCTAAGTAACTGTCAAGTACCTTTTGTATGTATTTCTATCCATTCCCATAAATCATCTCACGAAATAAGACAAACTCACGACCTCGCTTTGGTAGCAGATTGGTTTGATGTCCGGTAGGGCGAATTACGGAAATTCCATCTTTTAATTTAGTCTGTAGTCTGAGTCTAGCCTGATGGGAGGCCAGACGAAGGATTTCTTTTCTAGAACGATGTTGTGCACAAATCATAAGAAGTTAATTACCTCGTACCAGATTTGCACGTTTCCATATTAGACTGTGTCATCACTTACCATCAGGTGTGCGATAACCTCTCAGCATTATTTTGAATATCATTAGCTCATTGATTCTTGTACAAAACTTTTAAATATATACTTGCTACAGATTAGTGATAGNCCTCGGAGAGCACGTTAAGCCGTCGGTCCTGCGCCTGATCTCTCTCTCCGGTCGTGTCGGATTGCCGTCATGTCGGACTATGAGAGTGAAGGAATAGAGAGTGCACTTGTGTACTATGCCTGCCAATCCGCAGTGGAGCAGCGTGGTGGGTCTATGCTCTAAAAACCCTCTCTCACATGAGCGAGGATGCCTGTGCCCAGCAGTGGGACGTTAATGGGCTGCTACTTACCTTTTTACCTTACCTAGCCTAATGGGAGGCCAGACGAAGGATTTCTGTTCTAGAATGATGCTGTAGAGAAATCATAAGACGTTAATTAACTCTTACCAGATTAGCACGTTTCCATCTTAGACTGTGTCATCATTTACCATCAGGTGTGATCACCTCTCAGCAATATTTTGAATATTATTAGCTCATTGATATTTGTACAATACTTTGAAATATGTGAGTACTTGCAATAGATTATTGATAGAAAGATAAGTGATGATAGATTCCAAGATAATGACGTACTAATTGTAACTGTTAAAGAGAAGATAATAATTATTTTTTAAATTATAACAGGCCCTTATTTTGCGGTTACTAATTCAATAATTACTTTATAGGATAATCTATTATTTGATTCCATATGTCGTTGGTTCAGATCCGACTCGAAGGACCAAAATTTTGCAGTGTTTTTTTTTTTTTTAATTATCGTATCGATTTTGGATTTTGTAATCACATGGATCTGATTAATCTTTAATTCAGGGTACAATTTGTATTAATTTATTAAATCTTTATAGTTATGTAAGTTAAATTAAAATTTAAGTAATTAAATTAAGTTACCATGCAAGGCATGCAATATTAAGAATATAATCTATTGCTTGTTTCTCTTCAACCCCATTTCTTGCTTTATTAGCTACAAAAACGATGGCCTAGTTTTTAAACACGTGGATTCTTGCTAAGATCTAAGATTGCGTTAAAATCTAACGGCTAGATTTATATAAATACAATTATACTCGTATATGGGTATATTAAAAGACTAGGAAGATTCACCAAGATAAATGACCTAGGCTGTCATTAAAATTACATTAGTTATTTTATAATACTCAATACGGTCAGTGATCTTTGAAAGAATCTTCCTTAATGTCTAGAAAATTGAAATAGACGATTATAGGGTAATTTCAACAATCGCACACCAAATAAGGATAAATTTATATGCTAATCGCTTTGAATTAATTTCATTGCAAATTTTTGATTGTGGTGGTGTCTTAGACCTTAGATAGACGATTTCATTTTTCAATGAGCGTGTTAATTTTTGGATATATTCACAAAATCCATCCACATAGCCAATTATACCCCATACACACATATTCTCGCACACACACGCACCTAAACGCACACGCATGCTAAGGCGCACGTGCATATAGAGTATACGCACGTAAACACACACACACGTAAACGTATACACATATGAACGCACACGCAACTACAGGCGCAGGCATGTACATAAAAACACATAGTCTGCGACATGTATTTCCATGTAGAATACTTTTTATTGCGATATATTACCTGATTTATCAACTGTTACATTTAACATATACTGTATAAGCCATAGAAGGGAACCTCTACTAATCTATATATATATAAGAGATATCCTGGATATCAATTGACTCATCACGATATCTCTGAAATTATTAGGCGTAGAGACTTGAAATTTGGTTGGAATATTCCTTTTGCCGAGTAGAGGTCACCTAAGTTCGGATTGTACGAAATTCCCACCGCAAGAGGGGTTTAGGGGGGGGGGGGGGTTATGCGTATGTTTCTTATTTGTAAAATACTTTGCCTAAATTAATGAAAATGCTACCCAAAAACATTCCACGCAGACGAAGTCGCAGGTTCAGCTAGATTAGTATAAAGGTATTGTTTGGCTGGTTGAACGCGCTTTTGTCAGGAACTATTGTTACAATTGAAAAATGTAGTATTGGATTGCTCATTCATGGAGTAAGCCTAGCATCACGTTATGAGCAGTGGGTGGCAGGCACCACTAAAATCGCAATGCTCACCGGTGAAAGGGAGTGGAAGGCAGTGGTCTCCTTCTGTGAAAGTGTTATTTCGCTGAAGGAGGCACATGAGAGGCACAGGGAGAACGCTGTAGACGCTACTTTACTTCGGCGCAGGAGGTTGGGAGGTAGGAGGCGTCGATTTTCCCTTCTCCATCCTCCTTCTTAAGTTACCCAGAGGAATCTTCCGGAGTGCCAGGGTAGATTGTGTCTACCGATCCTCTGGTGCTCCAGTAAAGGAAGCGGAGGGTATCGCTGGGTTTTAGTGGGTATTCTGGTTTACCAGCGAGTCCCACACTGCCGATAAGATTTTACTCTGATCGGCGTGCATAAAGGCATTTCCCAGCGTTAAAAAAAGGCACCACTAAAATATTTTGCAAAGTAGGGAAAATGTATTATTTCTGAGAGCTTCCGTTACTTGCGCTACGGATGACCGGAAATACTCTTCTTATAAATATATATGACGGTGGCAACGTTTTTTAATGTTGGTAACATCGAGCTAGCAACAAACGTCTACCAACATTCGAACTACCCCCACTCGCAGAAACTAGTATAAAAGGGCTTGCGTTACATTGGCGGGCACTCGCCCGTTGGTTCACGCGCAACGTCGATCTCCACAGAGATCTCGACCTCGCAACGGTCAATAACTATTTCAAAACGCTCTCCGTAGACTACTTCAAGAGAGCCGTCAGTCACCCCAACCCTCTCATTAGAAATGCCGCCTCTTATGGGACTAGGCTAAACATCCCGCCTAGGAAGAGGCGGCCCAAACACGTCCTTGACGACCCAGACGACCAGATTACTATTGACAGCGCCCCGTACACTAACACACACACACAGCGTCTTCGCCGGTGAAGACGAGGTCCCCGCTATCTGACGCACCCCGGCCGCGGCCCCCAGTCACGGACCCATGGGCGTCAAGACTAAGCACCTCTCCGATTATCCTTTTCAGCAGCAGCAAACGTGGCTCTAAGCCTAGGTCCGAGCCTCGCAGGAGGCGCCCTTAGAACAACGTTTCCCCCACGACGCAGCAGGGCCCTTCTACGGGCCCACCCCTCGGCAGAGCTTCTGCGTTCGCCACCCCTCTCGGTTACGCTGTCAAAGCCAGTAGGGCAAACAGCAACTACACACTTCAAAAAAAAAAAAAAAATTGGCGGGCATTCTTACTCGAAGTTGTGTCCAGTGCACACCTTGCACCTATAAATTATTGGTTATTGCCATTTAATTAAAAAATTTATTAATTATTTTGTTTAATTTAATAAATAATCTCTGTGATAATTGACTGTGGTTGTCTTTATGCAAACGATGGAACATCAGAACCCGATATATATATATGTCGGAGAGCAGATGTCTGTGGAACGCTGGCGCCATCTATCGGCGTGGACAGAGTCAATGATGGCAGTCCGGCGGGAGTCTATCGGCAGTTGTCGAGTGACGCTCGACCGGAGCAGTCTACTGTTGGAACTGTCGCGTTCTTAGCTATTAGTGTTAATAAGTTTGTGTAAATTGATATCGGGAACATTAAGTGGTTGAACATTATAACTCGAGTTAATTAATAAAGTGTTTGATTGCACCAACATTACCCACGACCGCCCACAGAATAAGAAATTAAATATGGATCCAATTAATAACGATGTCGGCGGATAACTCTACGCCCCTGTGCTTTATGCTTCTCCGTTCTCTCTTATTCTCCGACATATATATATATATATATAATAGCATAAGTCTATATTTTATGGTCACACAAACTGTTTTCTATCTTTTTTGAAGCAGCAGCTCATACTAAACAAATAAACACTTATCTATTACTGAATGTATCGTCATTCATTTATAATCGGGTGAGATAACACTTAAGTGCTAACAAATACACAAAAAAGCAAGCTTTGATTGATAATCTAAAGTACGAAAACATTCCACCGTAAACGACGCCATAACAACCCATTAATGAATAAATTAGCGTCCACAAATGTGATATAACGTCAGCAAAATAAAAAGCAATAAAAAACGTTCTTAGTGAGCGTCTACTATAAAAATACACAGGAAATATACAAAGAAATCATCACCATTACACCAAATCAAATCAAAATCAAACGCTTAGTGCTTGGTGCTCGTCTCAATTGATAAGGTGGTAACTAGCCACGGCCGAAGCCAGCCATCAGTCCACAGAGAATAAGGAAATACAACTTTGTTCTAGCGCGGACGAATGCGAGATCAAGAACTCCTATTTATAAATAATTAACTCGTAAATAACCTCTTATTCATACTCCGACATTTAGCATGTTCGACTACAGACACGAGGTCCTGGGTTCGAGTCCCAGGTCGGGCCAATTCAAAAATCAATATTGAGTTTTCTATTTAGATTTGCCCGAAGGTGGGAAGTTGTCGGTGTGATCCACTCCTGTGCCTCGAAGAGCATGTTAAGCCGTCGGTCCTGCGCCTGATGTCTCTCCGGTCGTATCGGATTCCCGGAGGACTATGAGAGTGAAGGAATAGAGAGTGTACTATGCCTGATAATCCGCAGTGGAGCAGTGTGGTGGGTCTATGCTCTAAAAACCCTCTCTCCTATGAGTGAGGAGGCCTGTGCCCAGTTGTGGGACGTTAATGGGCTGCTACTTACTTACTTACTAACCTCTTATTAGGTTAGGATGCTACCGTCTTAGACTGCTTTCACACTGAACATTAGTTACACTCACAGTCAAGCATTATAAAAAATGAACAAAGCCTACAATATTTTAATTGCATTTGAATTAAATCTGAAACGCAGTCGATTTCAAGAAATAGCTTTAAGGTCATACTGGTCACAGTCTAGAGCTAATTCACGCTAATTATTGGTACCGATAGAAGAAAAAGAATAATTTTTTTATCATTTTTATATTTGTATAATTTCGATGATTAAATCACCTCATTTATCATATAATTTTTATTTATTTTCGACTTGAGTCATTGTTTTTTTTATAATAGGACTATTGAATTATTTCTACATGGATGCTGCCATGGTTAATGAATTAATATGAAACATTCTCCGGTTTCACAGACCGAAATTTAGAACGCGCAAAACTCTCTTTTTTATTTCACATTCTCAAACAAATTATGCTAATAATTACATAATTTGTCGCATACAAATAAATTATAACAAGTTTTACTCGGAGGTGGATATCTTATACAACAACAAACTAACATTTAACTACTAGTGTAAGTAGTGAATATGTAGCTTGTATTTGTGTTTTATTCTCCAACACATACTCCACCCACACACGAGCACACATACACACACACACACACGCGCATTCTCTCTGGCGCTCATTAGTATAACAAACAAAGTTGATATCCTTAATTGGCCTTAAGTTAATTTAATTAGATTATATGTTAGTTTTAAAAGGGCTGTGGATTTCGTAAACTAAATAAATAAAAACTGATGCTTCGTCGTCGTCGTCGTCGCTTCAAACGATGGACGTCCACTGCTGGACATAGGTCTCACGTAATGACGTCCATAAGACCCGATCATGCGCCGTCTGGCTCCAGCGGCTACATCATTTATACCATCTATCCACCTTGTGGGAGATCTGCCTACGCTGCGCCGTCCGGTGCGGTGTCGCCATTCCAGCACCTTCAAACCTCAACGTTCATCGGTCCTTCGGTTGCCGATGTCATTATGGCAGAGACTCTTGAAGATCTCAATACAATGATCGATTACCTCAGCAGAGTTTCTGAATAGGTGAGCCTGAAAATGAACATGGATATGACGAAAATTATGTCTATTATCCATGTACCGTTAAGAACTCAGCTCTTGAAATTGTTGACGAGTGAGTACACATACCTGGGACACATGGTCCAGCTAATTAAGTCCAATTTCGAGAAGGAGGTCAACCGTCGAATCCAACTCGGTTGGGCAGCGTTCGGGAAACTACGTCAGATTTTTCGTCTGATATCCCTCAGTGCCTGAAGACCAAACTCTTCGAACAGTGCGTGTTGCCAGTGATGACCTACGGTTCTGAGACGTGGTCGCTGATTATGGACCTCATGCGGAAGCCTCAGAGTCACTCAGCGAGCGATGGAGAGGGCTATGCTCGGAGTTTCTCTACATGATCGAATCAGAAATGAGTAACAGGAGGAGTATGTATATATATATATTCATCTCTTATTTTGATTTGATTTTGAGGTTTTTGATCTTTCAATGACACGTGTAATGACACTCATCAATCCAGATGAATACCATAAAAAAAAGATCCCATAATTTCTTCCACTAGTGTATACTCGTATGAGCGAAAATTACTTCGTCGTCGTCGTCGTCGCTTCAACCGATGGACGTCCACTGCTGGACATAGGTCTCACGTACGTGAGAAAATTACTTGCACGCATTGAATTTCCCGTTCTCCTAAAAGTTTATCGCCTTTATGTTACGCCTTATAATATTAGCCATGTGTCAGTAAAAGTTGCATTAATGCCATTTTGGTAATACGTAGCAACAAACAGACAAATTAAATTGCATGTGACTGACAATTATTATATAAAATTCTTTTATTCGTCAATCTTTATATAATATATTTAGTCGATCAATAAAAATCGCCTTAATTTCAGTGAACCCAATCGTGGCAACAAATTGACACTCATTCTAAATCTTCAATTTATAAATAATACACCGTTCTCGTCAAATACCTAAAATAAAAGGCACCTCATCTTGTTTTCTATTACATCAGCTATCTGATAGTTAAAACCCAATCAATATTGGTCCATCCATTTCAGCTATATATGATCACAAAGATCATGATTTAATTCTAGTAAAACTGATAACATGTGAATGTTATCTAAGCTTTATAAGAGAGTGGGTCTGGAATTAGGTCTTACATTTTTTTAGATATATAATCAGTTGACATATTAAAACCGGTACAGTTAACCTCCAAGGTAAGCCCGATAAGAAATATT
Source organism: Elymnias hypermnestra (assembly GCA_015832385.1). Lineage (NCBI taxonomy): Eukaryota > Metazoa > Arthropoda > Insecta > Lepidoptera > Nymphalidae > Elymnias > Elymnias hypermnestra. The sequence continues at coordinate 1,141,303 of JACTOM010000913.1, read as the reverse complement.
ACATGACAGTTAAAATTATTTATTATATAATTATAAAACGCCAAAATTGAAACGTTCAACTCGTTATTACAGCTTTGAACTTGACAATGACATAATTTATGGCTTTTTATGTGAGATAAATTGCTATTATTCAAGGAAATGTGTTGATAGATATCTTTATGTAAAATATTATGTGTAGTATTTTGATATCTTTATGCACACTGAAACCTGTGGGACTGGAAACTTATCAATTATAAATGGGTAAATGTTGATGATAATATTTTATACATTATAATTAAATTTAAATAGGTTTTTATGACGTTAATTTCTGATATAGTTGATCTAAGGTTATGCTGGCATAATGATGCGAGTACCAGCTTTGCTAACAGAGGTTCTGGGTAAACTGGAAATCATAGGAGGTAAATTGCCTCTTATGATGGTGCCATCACTAAACGTTAGGTCAAACTATAGTCAATTCTAACTTGACAGCAATGAAAAATAAAAAGTTGTGAAAAATGAAAAGTAATTTTGAAATGTAAACATTTTTCTTTGCCGACCGTCCTAGTGGTCGTCCATGACCTAATGCAACCCGTTCAATCACCTCATCCATTCAGATTTTACGCTAAATTTGTGTGAATTGCTAAAAAAATGTGTTATAAATAGTGTATGTAGAACTATTGTATGACAACGGCTTATAATACATTCGGTAACTTATATCGACGACGTCTCTGACACGTCAGATACCAGCATTCACTAGTAGATGCTTTGAGTTCCTGGCCGACCTGGCACTGGTCCAAAAATTAAAGAAGAAGTTCAGGTCTATTGCAGCGGACGTGACCACTATCAGCTATCTATCCTTACCTGGAACAATGGCTTTCCAGGGAGCACGAGACGCTCTCCTACAGATTGGTGCAAATCGGAGAAGTCACCCAATTGTTATTATGGAGGAGCTATGGATTCAGGGCACCAAGCTGTGGCAGATTGCTAAGGCTAGAAACCTCAACCTCACCTCCAGGTGGTCCTCATCAGCGGCCGTCTTTCGCTGAGGAGAATTGTAAGCGCGATGCTCTTCAATGAGAGATTGTGGGTGGGAGTAACCTTTTACTGTGAGATGGTAATCTCGCTGCAGAAGACCCTCGAACGCGATGGGAAGAATGCAGAAGATACTGCTTCTCACAGACGAAGGAGGTGGAGTATTAGGCGGCGTATTTGCGCACCTCTTCCCTGAATCCTCAAAGGGACTCATCTGGATTACCAGAGAGGATTGTAAAGGTTGACTCTCTCACAGATGGAGAGTATTCCGCTGGATTTTAATGGGTATTGTGAGATCTCCTCCATTGCAGAGTAGTATCACACACTTATGCGGTCATCGGAGATCGATGAATGTAATTTAGGAAATTACTTTTTCCATTTCATTAGAGTCTGGACTGGCGAGAGGCCTTGGCTATTTACCAACCAAGACATGACGCTACACAAAAAATTGCCTCTAGAAACCATTAAGAAGTAAGCTACCTCTTACCAGGTTAGCGCTTCCATTGCAGTTGAAATTTAAAAGAGATTTATTAAAAATATAATTTAACGGGAATTTTAACAGGATTAATCCAAAGAATATTTCTTAAAGCGACCGCAAAAAGATCATTATTGTCTGCCATTGTCAATAGGTATTTACGTACATAATTATTATGTTGGAACATTTTTGGTTTTACAAAAGGCTTCATTATTTTTTGTCTGACAACGAAACAAAAGGTCCAAAGGTGACATCATTTGTACAAACGTACGTAACTTGTAGTTCTGCGTAAATATGTTTACGTCAATTTTCTTATTTATCCTTATTCCTGCGTTTTTCTTTGTTGAAATTTGCATCGAACGTTGACCTTTATAACAGAGCTTATTTAATATTGTAGTACAATGGGAAGAACTGACTAATTAGATATACAGTCAGTATAAACCAAAGGCTTCAGTTGTGGCTAGTTATCCGCAAAGTGTCGTTATGTTAAAGTTGCCTTCTAATACTGGAATCCTGTTTGGAAATGATAAAGGATATCTTTTTTCTAAGTTTATTCAAAGGCAGTACACCCAGTAAAATTTTACAATAAAATAAATAAATAAAGTAAACTAAAATCTAAAATTAAAATACTTAATTCTAATTAACATTTAACATTTAAGCAGGGAACCGGCATAGAGTAGTTTAAGGAGAAGCCTTCGCAAGGGCGGGGCATCAGCAGCACTTTTCTCTTTCTCTCTCCATTGCCCCCTTCAACGAGAGGACACCCTCGCAAAAGGAGGCAACTGCATTCCATCCTGCCTCACTGCCAAGCATTGAGTCGATTATATTTGGCAATGAGAGATCCTCTCCAATCTGGGACACCAGAGGATGACGTTGCGGTTCCCATGCCGGACATTCTGCCACAGTGTGATCCGCCGTATCGACGGATGCACCACACTGATGGCAGACAGGTGATTCTTCACGCCGCGCTATCTGGTGCAAGTACTTACCGAAACATCCGTGTCCGGTCAGCACCTGCACCAGTCTGAAAGAAAGCGATCCGTGCTGCCTAGATAGCCATTGTTCTAGGCGAGGACGAATCGCCTCCACCGTGTTCACGCCCGCAATTGGGGATTCGAGATCCTCCTTCCACACTTGGATTAGAACCCTGTTCGCATGGGCCTTAACCTTCCGGATCTTGTCAACTAGCTAAGCTAGCGAGTCCCACACTCCCTACCCTCGTGGTAGGGGTGCGTAAAAGCATTGCCCAGAGTGAAAAAAAAAGGGAAGAAATACGCGACAACTACTTTTTATTTCTGTTTTTATGTACAGATAGCCAATGAGCACATATAGGGTTAGATGTATCGTGACAAACCGTTTCCAGAATACTATTACGTGTTGCTCTAATTCTCCCCCAAAAAGAAGCTGCGCGTGTCCTCATAACGGCATAAAAGTCAGGCACCCCCGCTTCGGCAAACATGTCAGAGGCACTGCAATAACGAGGCAAACCCATCAAGGTACGAAAAGCGTTATTATACTTTACGCGCAATGCCGTGTAAGACTTTTTACGATAGTTAGTCCAAAGTTGACATGCATAAAAACACTGACAGTACGCGGTAGACAATGTTTTCTTGACGGGTTTGCTGCACTTGCCGAATCTTCGGGCCAGCATGTTGCATCGAATCGAGAGTGCCCTCCTCTCCCTCTTAATAATATCACAGTCATCCCTCAGGTATTCCGTAAAAATATGCCCTAGATATTGAAATTTTGTTACAACCCAAACTGTTGAACCGTTAAGCATTACATTGGGTATACTCTTCGGTCCTCTATCCGCTCGGAAGACCATCATTTCAGATTTTATTACGTTATACCTTAGTCCGTGGACACTGGCATACTGCTCGCAAATTAAGATCAGTTTTCTTAGATTACTGATATGACATCCTACTTTTGCAGCTCTCAGCTCCTCTATCAGATCGTTTATATAGATATTAAAAAGATCCGGAGAGGTAATTCCACCCTGGCGAACTCCACACTCTAATTTATAACAATTAGAGGTGGCGTTGCCCACATGTTCACTTATAAAAGTGATTTATTAGAAACATTTATGTTTATATTATTTGTCAAGGTTTTGCATAACAAAACATTTAAGCTTAATATGTTCTAAATCCCGGTTGAAGCCAGGCCAGTTCGTTACTTTAATGTATTCTGGAAACTAGTATTGGATTGTAAGTTGATAAACATAATTTTTACATGTATACTTTGATTTAGTTTGATATATGCATGTTTTTTATGGACATCAATTAATCAAGAACTACGATTTTAAATATGTATACATACTTAATTTCATCTTTTGACATGTTTCGTTTTTAAGCTAGTGAGTATCGTATTTATTTTTTTGTGTTGACTAGTTTTTCATACCTTGGAAAACTCCAACGTTTCAAGAATTTTCCATGGTTATTCAAAGGCTTTTAATTACGTAGAAAATACTACCATAATTTCCTATATTTAAAGCACTGTGACAATTAAGCTAATTTTCTTTATTTTTACCTTCAATATTGTGCGTTACGATCAATTATCATAACGTAAAAGTAGGTGTCCCTCAAGGATCGATTTTTACCCCACTTTTGTTCTTAGTAGATAAAAATGATTTACCATATCAAAAGATATGTGATTTACCATATCAAATATTAGTGCGACGATATAATAATTATTAACGATATTTTATTGATTATTAGTGTGGGTATAAATTGAAATTTGAGTAATAAGAGTAAAGCCACAACACATCAGATTATACACGCTGGCATTCTGTTATAAAAATATTAAGGTAAAAAAGCAATGGATTTGATTTATAAGAAAAGAAACACTTAACAATTACATAAAGTAATTTGTGAAATAATTTAAATAGATAATGGACTGATAGAGAAAGTTAAGTTCAAGGTTATTTTGGTAAATAAACTTAATTTCCTCGTAGCGTTACTATAATAAAATCAGTTTATACTTATTCAACTGTTTACAGCGTATATATATATTGCGTTAAGCGTATTTATTTCAACCTTTTACCACCCGTGTAAAAATATGTGGATCTTACTAAAATGCTATTAATCTTGAACATTTACAAAGTGTCTTTATAAAGCATTCATTAACAGGTGCTGCATTTTGTATATATAATTTTGGAAAAATCCATGGCAACTAAGAAAAAACACTTTCTTCTGTTATCTAGACTGGGTGGGATACTGCAGAGAGTGTATTATTTTATGGTTAAGAACGTACCCAACAAAAATCAAGTGTTTTGAACTTTATAACGACTTGATCGTTAAATCTATTGTCGCTATGTAAAGTCTATTCTACGACGATAATCTACACAGTATATTGTCGTAATGTTTTAATATTAATTTAATTAACGGAGTCAATAACATTACAGGTGAAACGTACGTTGGCGTGGCTAATAACCATTCTAATTTTAACTTTAAAAGTAAATTCACTTCCGTTTCTTGTATCGTAGAGGAAATTTTCACTTATATAACGTTTCAAATTTTGAATAATTTCACAGGTTTAATATTACACAACTAGTTTATGCACGCTATCTGATATACGTCAGAATTGCGTCCAGAGAGATGAGAAAAAGTGTGTGTAATGGAGAAATATAAGTCGGTGTCAGCCAAGGTAGATGTTCCCCGCGTGTCCACTTGGCAGGTCCCGCGTCTCTCCCACCTATAGCTATATATGTAGGTACCTTAGCTGACACCTACTCCAAATATAACAATACGAAGAACACTACTTTTTAGAGCATATTAATATATTTGTAAGTTTGTTTTGAAGGCGGTTCTTTTTTTGTTAAAATTTCTATTTATTTTTTGATTTTT
>JACTOM010000913.1:1049574-1129753 GCA_015832385.1 Elymnias hypermnestra | reverse complement strand
CCCACCGAGCATAGAACCAACTACGCTCGACAAAGAGAGGTTACTTCCAATCAGGGATACCATGAGATGGCGTTGTGGTCCCCAGGCCGGGCATTCTGCTAGAGTGTGGTGCGCCGAGTCAACAGCCGCTCCGCACACTCGGCAGGCAGGAGACTCCACACAGCCCACAACCTGGTGCAGGTACTTATCAAAACACCCGTGTCCGGTTAACACCTGCACCAACCTGTAGGACAAAGAACCGTGACGTCTAGCAAGCCAACCCTCCAAGTGGGGACGGATCGCCGCAACAGTGACCACGCCCGCCTCAGAAGTCCTTAGGTCCTCTTTCCATCTTTCAATCAGGGCCCTGTCGGATAGAGTCCTGATTGTCTGGACTTCGCTAGCATATGGCCATTCTCCCCTGTCCCTTGCAGCTGTTCGAAGGTATCTAGCCCTGGCCGAAGCTTTTCAATTCACTTTAAAAGGAATAAACCCCGAGGCAGTCAAGTAAACAATATAAACAATGGCACCAACGAGGACATATTGTCAATAAATGTTATTTTAGGTACTTTTAACACTTTATTGCCCAATCTACGTAAATTAGATACACAAACATCGCGTTTAAAACTGTTCAACCTTATAAACCAGTTAATAAAAGGTGACAATGGAAGAGTAAACATAGATGCAATTATCAAATTGGCATTGGTTTATAGTTTTTGAATTTAGGCGCCTATCCTAGTAAATTAAAGTAAACTTAAGTTAACATAATTTTTTATTTTTGTTCGCAGTTTTTAGAAATCCAAGAGGGGAAGTTCCTCTACAGGATGTGGAGTTATCCAACTTACGAGGTGTTCTGCGATGTCTACGTCTATAACTATACAAACGTGGAGAAATTTCTTAATCATGAGGACGAAGTATTGGATGTGGAAGATATTGGACCGTTCAGGTTTCAGTAAGTTTGCTTTTTTCTTTGATTTCATTGGAAGGAAGAAGTCTATTAACGTCCCACTGCTGGACATATGATTCATCTCTAATCGGAGAGATGGTTTGAGAGCATACACCCAAAGTGATATTCCTGCGAGTGCTGCGATTTGGGAGGCTAAACATACCCGAGGATTATACTATATTACTCCAAGGATTTGCAGGTTTCTTTATAATGGTTCCTTCACAAAACAGCACAATGATAATTGAAACGAAGTATCAAGCACGTGAGTTTTTCTTAAAAAGAGAAACTGAGAGGTGCCTGCCCAGGATTTGTACTTGACCCCTATGTTAAAGTGAATCCATGCGCTTCACCACTAGGCCATCATGTTTTTATACAGTTACTAAAGTTAACTGAACAAGTTCTTATAATAGATTCCTAGAAGTAGTTCTAAAGATGGCACTCAATATTCTGTATTCATGTAGGCTTAAAAAGCTCTTTTATATCGTTAACTCATTCCGCGGAAGATTAATTCCACCGATAAGATATCGGCATGTAATTCTTTTGGTAAAAGAAACATTGTACATTTAAATTGATAGAACATAAATATACAAAAAGTGCTTTTTACCTATACTTTGAACATAAGCAAAGATTTGTACAGTACAGACCATAATGGATAATGACTCCTGGACCTTTTGTAGGCCAAAAACCTGATGGTAGATACGTTATCAATGAGCAGACTTGATTCATAAAAGCTTGTAAGGGGTTCTTGATAAAAATCAATAAACAAATAGGGCCTATGCCTCAAAACCCCTGTCTCCTAACTGTGAGGACGCTTACGCCCAGCTGTGGGATGGTAATGGGCTGCTACTCACCTCACCTTACTTTACTTTAAACAAATACCTGCAACGGGGAAAATAACCTCTAAAAGTATTACATCTGACTCTATTTCGCAACTCCATTCAATGTGTCAATTCTTTATACGTGTGACTAACTTTTATTAGTAAACATTTAACTATTCAAGGTTTTTTTTATACTAACTGTACATCACAATGTCATTCGGTTAGTATATGGGGAAATCCATTACTCAGAAACATTTCGAATAGATTTCATTCGCTAAGTTTCAAGTCTAGACAAAAAAAACATGCTTTCTATGCATAAGAGCCATCGATATAAACTACTAGTACTTTGTAATAATTTTACAAAATGTAATGTGTACTTAACTTGCGTAATTAACTTTCAATTAAATAATATGTTCTTTTATTTATTCATTACACAAAGTGCAATAAAACTAAAACCTAATAAGCTTTATCTATGAATTAAAATATAGACAGCAACTATGTAACTAATTAAGTAAGTAGCAGCCCATTAGCGTCCCACTGCTGGGCATAGGCCTCCTCACTTATATGAGACAGGGTTTATAGAGCATAGACCCACCAAGATGCTTCACTGCGGATTGGCAGGCATAGTACACAAGTACAAGTGTACTCTCTATTCCTTCACTCTCATAATCCGACGTGACGGCAATCCGACACTCGCGGAGAGAGATTAGGTGCAGGACCGATGGCTTAACTTGATCTCCGAGGCACGGGATTGGATCACACCGCCAAATTTTTCCAAACTTTTCGAATAGGCCCTACCTGAGACTCGCACCCAGGACCTCATGTCTGTATTCGAACATGCTATCCACTAGTCCAATGAGGCAGTAGACAGGAACTGAACAAGAAGTCTTTTCGCAGAGAAATCCGAACAAATGAGAATTTAACAATAGACGAAGATCGGGGGGTGATGACCATGAACCCCACGCTCAACCTCAACTTCCTGCCCGAACAGTCGGTGGCACATTACAAAGATGTTAATATAGCAGTGCCGAATATCGCTTTAATTGTAAGTAGACATATTTTTATCTATATTAAGACACTAGCTAACTCGTCTGTGTGTCATAAGGAAAAAAATAATTGAATAATCATACCAGAGTTTATTGAGCCAACCTTTAAAGATAATCATATTCTGTTATAGACTTTTTTTTAGAACTTTTAAGGAGGAACAATTCTGTCCTACATAAATTTTGTAAAACTTAACCATTTAAGCAGCGGAAGCTTTCAAAAGATGCGTTCTTCTTTAGTGCAACGCTCTTTTTGGCCTTAGCGTGGTGATATATAGTTTATAGACTCTAATTTAATTAATCAAATCGGATCCGCAGTTCCTTTATATTAATATGGAGTATGGATAAACATAGTAATTGTGTACGAGTTTCGCTTGTTTGTTTTTACATCTATTTGGGTCAGAAGGGCACATGCATTAATTATCTTCTGATAGACAGTTCGATAGCGGTGAGTGAAAAAGCCCTTCGAGCTGTTACCAAATTAAAAAAGGTCAATATTTGGTAATACAAGGTGAACTTGCAACAACCGGAATGTTTACTTAATGATAATTATGTTTTATATGTTGTGCTCCCAAGGTATTATAAACGGGACAGGCCAGCTTTAGTCATTCACTGAATCTATGCAATTGGCACTTAATAAAGCAACACTGGTTTCAACCCTTAAGCAACAACAGTTTCAATGCCTCTTTTCGGTGGTAAATATCTTTTCACAACCCGATGGTAGAAACTGTCTAATCGGTAGTGTGGAACTCGTTATTCCGCGCCAAAATACCTACTTAAACCCAACAAACCCTTCTTAATACTAGAGTGAAGTCACTAGAGGTCCCAGTTTTAATTCTAAATTCTCAGGAAAATGATTATACGTATCCCAAAAACTATCTCTTCCTCATCCTTAAGAAAGGTCACTAAGGGTTTCAGTTTCAACCCTAAAGCAACAACAGTGTCATCTCCAAAATAGTAATTTCAAGCTTAAAACAATAACAGTTTCAATCCTAAAGTAACGATAATATCAAGCTTAAAACAATAACAGTTTCAACCGTAAAGCAACAACAGTGTCATCTCCAAAACAACAATAATTTCAACCTTCAAACAATAACAGTTTCAACCGTAAATCAACAACAGTGTCAACTCAAAAACAACAATAATTTCAACCTTCAAAGAATAAGTTTCAACCGTAAATCAACAACAGTGTCAACTCCAAAACAACAATAGTTCCAACCTTAAAGCAACAACAGTGTCATCTCCAAAACAACAATAATTTCAACCTTCAAACAATAACAGTTTCAATCTTAAAGTAACGATAATATCAAGCTTAAAACAATAACAGTTTCAACCGTAAAGCAACCACAGTCTCATCTCCAAAACAACAATAATTTCAACCTTAAAACAATAACAGTTTCAACCGTAAAGCAACAACAGTGTCAACTCCAAAACAACAATAATTTCAACCTTCAAACAATAACAGTTTCAACCGTAAATCAACAACAGTGTCAACTCAAAAACAACAATAATTTCAACCTTCAAAGAATAAGTTTCAACCGTAAATCAACAACAGTGTCAACTCCAAAACAACAATAGTTCCAACCTTAAAGCAACAACAGTGTCATCTCCAAAACAACAATAATTTCAACCTTCAAACAATAACAGTTTCAATCTTAAAGTAACGATAATATCAAGCTTAAAACAATAACAGTTTCAACCGTAAAGCAACCACAGTCTCATCTCCAAAACAACAATAATTTCAACCTTAAAACAATAACAGTTTCAACCGTAAAGCAACAACAGTGTCTACTCCAAAACAACAATAATTTTAAACTTAAAACAATAACAGTTTCAACTGTAAATCAACAATAGTTTTAACCCTAAAGCAATAACAATGTCAAGTCCATAACAAACACAAATCAGCAAGTTTAAGCATTGCTGGCGCAATAAGCACCTGCTGGGGAACTTCAGAAAATTATATTTCTTATGTGGCTCTTATACCACTGCAAGAGCAAACTCCAATAAGGAATTTTTGATTTGATTTCCTATCTATTTCCAGGCAATTAGCACACTTCTTGCAGACAGCGCTGGATACTTCGTAAACGTAGGGGCGTATTACTCCATCAACGCCTTGGGGTCCAAACTCTTCAGGAACATGACCGCTGAGGAACTGCTCTGGGGTCACAGCGATCCCCTGCTATCTGTTGCAAACAAACTTCTCCCCGGTTGGATTGACTTTGGGAAGATTGGCATTATGGATAGAGTAAGTAATATTTTACAACTATCCCGGTTTGAATTAAACTCTGATCGATATGAACATATTTAGATTTAATGATAATGGATAATTTTTATATTTAAGTTTAAAAATTCATGTACTTTTTTTATAAAAAAGCTCAAATATCATCAATAGAAGTTGTTCAACAATCTGCTAAGAGCTTATCCATCAGAATTACTCAGTTAACATATCCATAGTAAAAAATGCAATTAAATCTTATCTTTGTATTCAAATATCATGAAATATGATATGATTATGATCTTTTATACGTATAAAAAATAAAATGGCAACCGTTTGTGACAAAAAACAGAGCGCTCTACAATTGTGAAATCTATTTAAAATTGGCTTCCTGCAAAAAGACAAGTTTCTTATTGAACAAGACAACCAGTTCAAATGACAGATGACAATCAGGATTATATTTATACTAGCTTCTGTTTGCGACTTCGTCTACGTATGTGTGCCTTGCTGGCGCAATGGTGCGAGCACTCGCTTGCTAGCAGGGGTGCCTGGTTCGATCCCCTGTAGTCTGAGCCTGGACTGGAGGGTCCCTTCGCCCGTGGCTAGTTACCAACTTACCAGCAAAGACGTATTGCCAAGAAAGAGATTTGAGTTCCTGTACAGATTAGATAAAATTAAGAATGAGTATATTAGAACACTGGGGGCCGTTGCTGCCTTGTGTTAATCATTTCGTGGTTATGCCAATAATCACCACGCTTGGCAGGCGGGTTGGTGATCGCCGTACTGACCTTATCGTACCAATAACGCTGCTGTCCGTTATCGGTCTGTGGCATTTAGGTCAGCTACTGAAAATGGTTATACCGCCATTTATCGGTCGCCAAAGCCTCGTCGGTAGAAGCATGGTGCGCCACGTGCAGGTGAGGTTGGCGTTTGGAGAAACGGACTGGGACGCGTTTCTCCCTTACACCTCACTATGGGCCTCTTGCGGAAGCTCAGAGCCACTCAGCGTGCGATTTTCTCAACGCGATTGAATCACAAATTAAGAAATCCGTAGTAGAACCAGAGTCACCGTCATAGTCCTACGAATCGCGAACCTGAAGTGGTAATAGGCGGGGCACATAGTCCGATGGACGTTGGGGGCCGAAGGTGGTGTAGGCAGACCGATGATACAGAGAGGGTCGCCGGTAGCCGCTGGAGCCAGGCGGCACAAGATCGGGCCTTGTGGACGACATTACGTGAAACCTATGTCCAGCAGTGGACGTCTATCGGTTGAAGCGACGACGACGACGATATTAGAGGAAATGTGAAAGTAGCACCAGTGACGCAGAAGTTAAGGAGTGGAAGGCTACCCCGGTATGGACATATCATGAGAAGGGAGGATAGCCAGGCATACAAGAAGGCCCTAAATATGCTGGTAAGCAGCAGGAGCAAGGAGAGGGCGAACAAGAAAAGTGTGGATGAACTGTGTGAAAGAGGATAATTGTTTAAGGGGTGTGAATGTAGAAATGACAGGGGATAAAGTGAAATTGCGAAAGGAAACATGCTCTGTCGACTCTACCTAATGGGAAAAGGGTAAGAAAATGACACAGTATCGCACCGTAACAGAGAAATTGTATCATACCAGATTAGCGCGCTTCCATCTTAGACTGTATCATCGTTTGCAATTAAGTGTAATCACAGTAAAATGATAGGTATCATTTAAAGAAAAGCAAAAGAATGCGTTAAAGTAAACCTCTTAACTTAATGTGCTCTCCATCATTTTTCTTCTCTTCCAATAAAGAGATAAATATTTAATTCAGATTATATATAAAGTGTGAAGTGAAGAATGCCATTAGAACTTTCACTACATGAATGTAATTTTACAGTTTTACGCCAAAAGAGAGGAAGAAGTCGAGGTAGAATTGAGAAACAATTCAAGAAAATTCTCCATCAACAAGTGGAATCGGTCGCCTGGTCTTCCAGAACAAGGATATACTGATTGGAATACAAGGTTAGATAGATATATTAAATATTATTACGTATATTAAAACAAGCTTCGTGGTTGTCTATTCCGATATTGCATAAGTGATACATACATACATAGCATCACGCCTCATTCCCATAGGGGTAGGCAGAGACAACATCCTTCCACTTGCCACGATCCTTGCATATCTCCTTCGCTTCTTCCATTCTCATTAAACCTTTCATACAAGTTCCTCGGTTTAGAGTACTCTTGACCCTTGACTCATAACTTGGTCTTCCCCTTTCAACTTTCGCATTCACTCTTGATTTATAAATCCTTTTTGTCAATCTCCTTTCATTCATTCTCTCTACATCCGCAAACCTTCTAAGCATACCTTTCTCAATTTTAGTCACTACGTCTTCTTTTATACCACAACGTTCTCTTATCACACTATTTCTTACTCTGTCACTCAGTTTTAATCCACTCATGCTTCTCAACGCTCTCATCTCTACCGCATTTATTTTACTTTTGTGATTCTTCTGCCATACCCAACTTTCACGACCATACATAAGTGTTGGCACCAACACTTCTCCGCGCTCAGCCAGTCTGGCCCTTTGAGACACCATCTGGCTATTCATAAAAGCATGCAGCGCACCATTTACCATATTCCCTGCATTCACTCTCCTTTCGATATCACTTTTCCATGTTCCCTCTTTTGTAAATTTAGATCCCAAGTATACAAATTCTTTAACCTCTTCCACTTGTTCCCCATCTATCAAAAATTGCCATTCATCATAGTTTCATCTCTTTCAAAAAGCATAACTTTCGTTTTGTTTACATTCAATTTCACTCCTTTCTCTTTCAACGCTTTATTAATAATATTTACCATCTCCTGTAGCTCATTAGCGGATGACGCAAGTATTACTTGATCATCAACGTCGAGTAAACATTTGATGAGTAATTCATTCATTCGTAAAAACAGTCAAACAGTTATTCATGAATAGGTGGAACACCCATGGTGATGCAACACATCCCTGTCGAACACCTCTTTCGACAGGAAACTTAATTAAAAAAATCCCTTAAGTGGTACTTTAAAATAAATAAAATATGTAATTGTATTCATTATATTTAAAGTAACATAACATGCACTGAAAACATAAATATTTTTACAGTTTCCATCATTTTAAAGGACCTGGGAAATGTGTGTGATAATAAAGCACTTTCTTGTAATTTACTTTATAATGCAATAACTCAATTGCAGTCAGTCACTGACTGACAACATCATATCAGCGTGATGCAGCTATACAATAGCATGATTAGGGTTTCCTTCCAGTGGGTTTGAGTGAGAAAAGGCCGATTAAACATTACAAATCTTTTTAAACAGTGTAAAAAGTAAGTAAGTAGCAGCCCATTAACGTCCCACTGCTGGGCACAGGCCTCCTCACTCTGGGGAGCGAGGGTTTTTAGAGCATAGACCGACCACGCTGCTCCAGTGCGGATTGGCAGGCATAGTACACAACAAGTGTACTCTCTATTCCTTCACTCTCATAGTCCGATGTGACGGGAATCCGACACGACCGGAGAGAGATCAGGCGCAGGACCGACGGCTTAACGTGCTCTCCGATGCACGGGGGTGGATCACACCGCCAACTTCCTAACTTCGGGCAAATATTGAGAAAATCTTAATAGAAAACTCAATATTGATTTTTGAATTGGCCCGACCTGGGACTCGAACCCAGGACCTCATGACTGTAGTCGAACATGCTAACCACTAGACCAATGAGGGAGTTAAATAGTGTATTTATTCTAAATTAGATCCCCAATACAGTTATTTACTCGAATATCGCCTGCTAAATTTAATTAGCAACACACTGATAGTAACTATTGCTATAAAAAAATATCAGGCACTTAAATATATTTATTACGAAAAACTTATTTCGTTTTACCTTTATACAGTTTAATATTCAGGTATTAAAATTGATATATTTTGCATATAAAGAAATAAAGTGGATTTATACAGAATTACTTGATTATTTAGTGTAGGAGGGTTAATTTTCCAAAACTGGTTAGAAGTTTCTTTCAAAATATGCTATACGGGGTGAGGAAAAAGCCCCTCTACCATTTTAATTGCCTATAACTTTGTTCAAAGAAAAGATAAGTAGATTTGGTTTTCATAAAAAGTTTGTTTGGTCTTTACATTTTATGAAACATGATTGCATCCATTAAAAAATCTGTATGGTGTGGTATTCAAGCTAGATACATCATTAGTCCCTATTTCTAGGTATTATCAAGGTGTTGAAGTTACTGTTGCTGCCTAATGGTACTAAAACATGACTTCGAAACTTCCTTGAAGATTTAGATCTCCGGATTAAACAGCACCAGACTTTTTGTCATGGGGTTTTTAAAAAACAAAACCTCAAACGATTCAACATGTTATGAAAGGATGTCATGCCTTAAAAAGAACCGAAAGCTGCATAGCGAATCGCGGTCACGATTTAGCCGATATAATTTCGATCATATGGAAAAAAAAAACAAATTATCTATTCATAGAACAAAGTTATAGGCAATCAAATGGGTAGCGGGACATTTGACCCAGCCTGTATATAATACAAGATATATTTATGATTAATTCTTCAAAAAATTATGTAGTCTTTGATACTTTCTTGCAGTATTCCATGTAATCAAGTCAAAGGCACCTACGAGGGTCTTATGCTGAGTCCGGGAATAAGCAAGGATCTGATGATACCCATATTTAGGAAACAAGCCTGCAGGACATACCCCTTCGTCTTTACTGATGAGCTGAAGAGAGACGATGGAATTAATTTTTACAGGTAACTTATGTTGTGCAAAATTAAAGAGTCTTAGACTTATTACCGAGAGATTATGTACTGGAAGGAATAACTAAAGTTTCCTCGATGAACTCGTCTCTGTCTTTATTTGTTTCGGTTTACAATAAAGTATTATCCGTCATAATATGCATTTGTATAGCAAATGGAGTGACTTTAATACAAAAAATAAAAACGAAACTTGTAATGCAATATTTTAGAGTGAAGAAGATTCAGAAATAATTTACCCGAATCGAAAAATATGTTACAAACGTCCTATTACAAACAACATATTATAATAATAAAGATTATTTGAGTGACAAATATGTTTGGACTTGATTCCAGTTGCACATGAAAGCTAAACACATTGTAACGTACAAAAACAATGTTTAAAGGAGTAACTGTTGAGTTTCTTGCCGGTTTCTTCTCAGCGGAATCAACTTTCCGAACCGGTGGTAGATTTTTTACTAATGGAGAGACTACTGACGATACAACAGTGCTTTTTGATCCTCTCTGTTCGGGAGTCTAAGGCTAATGGTATCGGTTCCTTTTTTTTTGTTCGGACTGTGTTTAGCTGTTAGCCCTACTGGCTTTTACAGCGTAACCGGAAGGAGGAGGGGCTCTTATTAACGGGCCCTGAAAAGGGCTCGCTCTCCGGGGAAACGCCACTCCAAGGGCGTCTCCTGCGAGACCGAGCCTCGGCTTGGAGCGACGTTATCGCGGAAATATCACCTGAAAAGAAAGAATCAGAAGCGTCCTCGGGAACGTGGGTGAAGTCCACGTCCGGGTGACTTCATAATTCGGGGACCACGACTCCGCCGGCGGAGTCGCTGTGTAACGTTTGTATAAGTGTTTGTCCCTACCTGGTATGGTAGATTGTCGATTGTTATCGTTTCGTCGGGGGGCACTTTTATACAATTCTCCCACCCGTTACGCACGTGAAGTAGTGACGAGCGGGAGATAGGGCCACGGCGGGTGCTGAGGTAGTTGCGCGAGGGGTGGAGCCGGCGATTGACTAATCAGATTAAGTCAACGCCGACGACGCGCTTGGTTATAATGCTCCACGATAAATTAATTTATACCTTATATATTTAAATAATTTTAATCAAACTATAAAAAGTGTTTCCACGTGGACAAAGTTACGGGGACAGCTGGTTAATTATCTATGCCCAATCTACAGATATTCCATGGAGGAGTCTGCCTTCAACAAGACGTCTCGTTTCGCCTGCAAATGCGACAGGAACTGTTTGCCGGACGGCTTCATAGACATCAGCAATTGCTATTACCGTATGTACACATTACGTATCTGCTTTATGTCAATGATAAATAGAAATTTTAACAAAAAAAGAACCGCCTTCAAAACAAACTTACAAATATATTAATATGCTCTAAAAGAAAGAAATAATTGCGTATTCTTTCATAGTGATCTTTGTATTGTTATATTCGGAGTCGGTGTCACACCTAACTTGGTGTTCCCGCGTCTCCCCCACCTATAGCTATATATGTAGGCGCCTCGGCTGACACCGACTCCAAATATAAAAGGTAAGGTAAGTAGCAGCCCAATAACGTCCCACTACTGGACACAGGCCTCCTCACTCATAGGAGAGAGGGTTTCTAGAGAATAGACCCACCATGCTGCTCCACTGCGGATTGGCAGGCATAGTACACAAGTGCACTCTCTATTCCTTCACTCTCATAGTCCGATGTGACGGGAATCCGACACGACCGGAGAGAGATCAGGCGCAGGACCGACGGCTTAACGTGCTCTCCGAGGCACGGGGGTGGATCACACCGCCAACTTCCCAACTTCGGGCAAATAATGAGAAAATCTTAATAGAAAACTCAATATCGATTTAGAATTGGCCCGACCCGGGATTCGAACCCAGGACCTCATGTCTGTAGTCGAAAATGCTAACCACTAGACCAATGAGGCAGTTCTTACTTCATAGGATCATTTCTATAGTAAGTTCTTCACGAGATCTACTCTTACTTTAAAGGGCATATTAATATATTTGTAAGTCTGTTTTGAAGGCGGTTCTTTTTTGTTAAAATTCCTTTTTTTTTTGTATTTTTAGTGAATCTGAAGTAAACTAACAAATTTGTCTCAATATGTATACACTTAAAAACGTGTTGCTCATATGAGATAACAACGTTTATTGAAACAACTTTAATATCGCCACACCCGGGATCGAACCCGCAACCTTACGTTACAGATCCTTTACTTTGCCACCCCGCTATCACCAGTCTTTTATATGGTGATCGAGCACAACACTAACATGTAAAAGTTCCCCCCCCCCCCCCCCCCCCCACAGACTCTGCTACCATCGTTTCACACATAATTCACCTTTCAAATATTGCAATGCAGCAACAAACGTAAGGTCATTGGCATTTGATTAAAGACAGTTATATTTTCTGCCATAAACCGCACCCTTACTGTAAGCCGTTGAGGAGTTCCATTGGTCTTCATATTTAACTACGAGTAGCCTTATTTAGCACGCCCTTATGAATAGCCAGATGGTGTCTCAAAGGGCCAGACTGGCTGTGCATGCAGGAGTGTTGCTACAAACACTTCTGTATGGTAAAATAAATGCGGTAGAGATGAGAGCGTTGAGAAGTATGAGTGGATTAAAACTGAGTGACAGAGTAAGAAATAGTGTGATAAGAGAACGTTGAGAAAGGTATACTTAGATGGTTTGGGCACGTATGGAGAATAAATGAAAGGAAACTGACAAAAAGGATTTATGAGTCAAGAGTGAATGCGAAAATTGGAAGGGGAAGACCAAGACGAATGGTCCTGGACCAAATCCAGGACATTTTAATTAAAGGCCAGGTCAAGAGTACTCTAAACCGACTAACTTGTATGAAAGGTTTAATGAGACTGAAAGAAGCGAAGGAGATATGTAAGGATCGTGGCAAATGGAAGAATGTGGTCTCTGCCTACCCCTATGGGAATGAGGCGTGATGCTAAGCATGTATGTAATAAAAAGTTCATTTCTTTGATAACCTAAATTATAGAAACTAATGTTTTGAACCTTGTAAAGATGTTTTTTAGTATTTAATAATAGCACATTGTGTAATTATAGCCAGACTGTAAAAATCTCGGTGATATTATCGAGTTCTTGACTTGGTCCATTCATATTAAAGAAACCAGCAATATGATTGGTGCGATGAAAGCACTGCGGCGGCTACAATGTTTTCTTCCTATCCCCACCAATATTATGCTAGCACAGTCTCTTCTTCTTAGTCTTTTTTACTATGCTGACGTTCCACGATCTTACCCAAGAGATTTAAATAAATTTGAGCGACTGCCATTCGGTTCATATTTGGCTTGCGCAAATATGACCATATAACAGAATTTCTTTCAAAGCTTAAGTGGCTCCCTATCTTACTTCGCCGGAACTCCTCAGTCTTCTGTACTGTGTATTGTTCAACCCTAAAACTCCACCTTATGAGCAAGGCATCATAGATGGATGTTTGTAATGTGGTGTGAATCTGATCGGACCAATGCGTTGGGCTCTGACCTCTTGCTCTTTTGCCATTAACTTTTCTAGTTATCACGGGTTTTTCGAGGTTATCACCCTGTTTCCTGGCAATGTGCCCAAAGTACTAAAGTATTTTTTGAGGCAAATAGTGGAAAGCCTAATTGACCCATTGAGCACCTTAAGCTGAGACGCAGCACCATAGAGAAATATTAAAAAGACGAAGGTTCGTAGTAATCTAATTTTAGTCTTAAGAGATATCCGCCTATCTTCATATATAGAGCTGAGGCAGGGCCATTGCCATGACCATTTTTATATTTATTAACAAATCGCTTTTCCAGACTTCCCTATCGCATTATCGAAGCCGCACTTCAGTGATGTCGACCCGGTACAGCTGTCTTATTTCAGGGGAATGAATCCTGACCCCGTCAAGTACAGGTCATTCCTGGATATAGAGCCGGTAAGTTGAAGTTACATATACCTTTATAATACTTCGGCTTCAATTTAAAGCTGAAGAGTTTATTTCCTGGAACGCGCTAATCTCAGGAAAAACTGTAAAATTATTTCAATTCAATAAATTCTAATGTAACCTCTTTAGTGCCTTTAACAATATAAACTTTCTAAATGTAACATCCTTAGTGCTTTAGACAATATAAATTTTCTAATGTAACCTCTTTAGTGCTTTAGACAATATAAACTTTTCTGATATAATATCCTTAGTGCTTTTGACAATATAAACTTTTCTAATGTAACCTCTTTAGTGCTTTTGACATTATAAACTTTTCTAATGTAACCTCTTTAGTGCTTTTGACAATATAAACTTTTCTAATGTAACCTCTTTAGTGCTTTTGACAATATAAATTTTCTGATGTAACCTCTTTAGTGCTTTTGACAATATAAATTTTCTGATGTAAACTCTTTAGTGCTTTTGACAATATAAACTTTTCTGATGTAAGATCCTTAGTGCTTTTGACAATATAAACTTTCCAAATGTAACATCCATAGTGCTTTTGACAATAAAAACTTTCCAAATGTAACATCTTTAGTGCTTATGACAATTTGAACTTTTCCAATGTAACCTCCTTAGTCTAGTCTAATAGTAAGTACTTCTCTAATATCAACTCTTGACATACTTATTTAGTTTAATAATAGTCAGTTTAAAATTAGAATAATTAGTGGTCTTATATGGTTATAATGATGAGCGGTATCTGTTCAACTTACCATGAAGTTAGATGACAGTTTGCTTATCTATTTACCTATATTTTGTTGTGTCCAGCGGACTGGTGCCCCAGTGAGGGTGACGACCACCATGCAAATTAACATCGCAGTGCGGACGTCCTCGGGAAATCCAATAACTCAGCCATTGAAAAATAAAGTTATGCCTATACTGTGGCTCACTATGGTAAGTTTTAATTACATGTTTACATGGTTATTCGTAATTATATGTATTCCCGTAGGGAGGTGATAGGGTTGACGATTTTTGATAATTTTAATCCCCATATGCATCATTCAAAAGTGATTCAGTTTTGTGTTATCGTGTTTTTCAACTTTTTTTTTCCAAATAATTTGCAGCTTCAAATGATATGGAAATGAGTAGAGTAGAGACTCGAGAACACCTAGGGGGCTCTGAAATTTGGATATTTGTTTTGTATCTGTATTAACTTGTATTTCTTTTGGCAGTATTGTAAAGAAGCACCGCCCGAAGTTATAACACTGCTATGGCTCCGTGTGGTACTTGGTCCACCACTATTAACCACTATCATCGTTATCCTCTTCATCATTGGACTATTCCTTGGCATCCAGGGTTTCCACCGTCTTTGGAAACCTAAATACAAGCTCGTCCAAGCGGAACCCACGGTCAGGAGAAAAAGCGTGGAAAGACGTAGTAATAGCATAGTTTTAAACATGTCAACCAACGATGGGTTTATTGATGAACAGGATCTGGCTAAAGAAGCTGTGTCCTTGTTGGCTATAACAGAGGAAGAGGGAGATTACCTCCCTGAAGCTATGTTCATTGAGTGAGTTTACAATCTATATCACAATATCTATAACATTTACATTTAATGTTGAGATAAAGAACTATACAACCTTGAAGGATCCCGTTGTCAAAATACAGGGATCACCAACCATTTTTAATAGATTTAAAACTTTAAAAACTTCCTTAAGTAATCTAATTTTTAAACATGTAAAATACAGAGAGTGTCAACCTTTTTACAACATTGAATATTTTAAAAACGTCCTCATGTAATCCAAATTAAGAACATGTAAAATCTTATTGTTAATATATTGTATTTACATAAAATTTGAAACTTAGTGACTTTGATAAAGTGACTCTCTTCGCGATGTAGACATTCACTAAAATTCCTCGTATTCCCACGGGTGTGGGAATAACCACCACGGGGGCACAGCTACTTTAACTTACGATTGTAAAAGATGTGCTAAGAAATGAAACAGTTTTCTTGCCAATTCAAAATTCCTATATTATTAAGTGTAAATTTTATTGAACCAAAGGTATACAACCGCTATACAGGCTTAATATAAGGAAAATCTGGCTTTAATAAAAATCCCTTACTGCTCGTAAAAGATATTACTAATAGATTTATAAAGAATTTCTAATTATTTCAGATACAAGATAGAAAGTATTATTGAGCTCCATTTAACGATTTTGTATTACTATTCAATAGCATTCCATGTCTCGATAGTTTCAGACATGAATTCTTCATAAGACAGTAATTGTCGAAGTGAAACTTCGTTATGAGTGTCAATTTTTAGGAAAGGAACGCGAGATTTGCATCATGAATATGTGCAGCGTTTTTTAGGCCAATTCCTTTGAAGGTTAGGTTAGGCATTTTAATTTGCCACTCGTCATTGCCTCTGTGGTCTAATGGTTAGCATGTTCGACTACAGACATGAGGTTCTTGGGTCGAGTCCAGGGTTGGGCCAATTCAAATATCAATATTGAGTTTTCTATTAAGATTTTGTCAATATTTGCCCGAAGTTGGGAAAAATTTGACGGTGTGATCAATCCCCGTGCCTCGGAGAGCACGTTAAGCTGTCGGTCCAGCGCCTGATCTGTCTCCGGTCGTCTCGGATTCCCGTCACTTCGGACTATGAGAGTGAAGGAATAGAGAGTGAAACAGCGTGATGGGTCTATGCTCTAAAAACCCTCGCTCGTTGGAGTGAGGAGGCCTGTGCCCAGCAGTGGGACGTTAATGGGCTGCTACTTACTTACATTGAATGATTTCTAATAATGGCAAACAAAACACGTGTCATTTTTATTTACAATTCGTCATTTGCCTTATTTTTCGACACTTTTAATATTTTAATGACAATTAAATTCCTAATATATCTTCTTTCTTTCATCCCTCTAATACTAGGAAATATAATGTTTTAGATTTGGCAAAGAAGTTTCACTTCTGATATGTGTACTTTGTGTGAACCCACTTTTAATTATCGAAGTCCTCACTTTTATATATGCAAAACTCATTGTAACAAGTTTATTAGTATAACGTATATTTAGACTTCTTCCTTCCATCTTAGACTGTATCATCAGACAAGATCACAGTCAAACGCTAACCTATCAATAAATTAAATATAAAAAGAATATCGTCTGGTTGTATATCTTTAGATTAATTTATAACTATATTTATGATCTATTACTAAGTAAGACTTATTAGGTAAGAGTATTTATAAATATGTGAGTTTTTTTTCCACTATAAAAAGGATGTGGTTATACCTATTTCGATCAGTGGTATGATATAACTCATCACGGGCCGAAAGTATGACTTTCGTCCCGTGGTGCGTATACAGTTTTTCCATCAGACCGATATCGAAAGTTTAATAAAAATGTAAATAATAAAGTTTAAAATAATATGAAATAATAGTTCTATGTATTTATGACAACTTACAAACAGAAACTATATTATAACCTAAAAATATAGATATGGAATCATAAATTTAATAAATCTGCGAAACACAATAAAATATTATAATTAAATTAAAGAAAATAAGTTCTAATGAGTTGTAAGAAGAGATCGCTAAGACAACTCAGCAAAAAGAAATTGCCAAATATTTCGACATATAAAAGAAGCGCGCGTGCGTCGAAAATTTAAGGCATGCGCAATAAATTAGGCATTTATTTAATCTGAAAGCAATGTGACACTTTCAACTTTCGATAAAGGAATGATGAAAAATGAATTAATATTTAATCAAAACTTTCTTTGACACGATCTTTAGTAATGAATAAAGAATTTCCGATAATAAACAAATATATATCGTACAGATATATCTCAACGATCCCTATGTATAATGAGACAAGTATAACCCTTAGATTGTCCGAACCTGCCCTGGATGTTCATGCGTCGATTGCCCCGCGGGTCGAATGACGCTAAAGTCGCTCTTGGGATTTAAATGTCCATGAAAGAGTAACAAATGTTATGATTTTTATGTTTGCTAATAGTTAAACTATACAATGTTATCTTTTTTTGATAGAAAAAAGGTCCGCCTTTTATTTATAGGCTCATAACTTAAAAATTAAAACTTACCTCCAGGGTTTTCATTGTTATTCATATCACTTATGTAATGAAAAACACAAATAACTACTAATAAACAAACACAGTTTATAAAATACCACAAAAACAGACAACGACCTTCAACTCGACTTACGCACCGTTAGTAACGGTCACTTTGTAACTGATTTGTTTTTTCTTTTGTCTGGTGTTATCTCTACGCATATTTTGTTACGACAGTTACCGAGAAGCGAAATAGATAATACACATTATGACTTAAAAAGAAAGAGATGCTTATTTTTATGGTTGCACAAGTTGAGACAGTATGTAGGTGACACGGGCAATCTAAGGGATAAAATCCTATCTTTTGTATTAATTGTATGTTTTTAAGCATTATATTTGAATAGCTATATGATTTCAATAAATTATGACCTATGTTTTTAAATGGGGTAATGTAAATGCGAGTTGACTCTTTATACGTAGGCGATATCTATACACTTCTGTATTAGAGGTGTTCCCCATGCCGGGATCTTTTGACGTCTTTGGTTGGAGGTGTCCTTTCGTTGGGGAGTCTAGTTGGCGCAAAGCTCACTAGCGAAAGGGAGTCGTCTCCTTCTGCGAATCTGTTATTTCGCTGAAGGAGGCACATGGGAGGCAGAGGGAGGACTCTATAGACGCTCCTCTTGTTTGGCGCTGATGCTACCTACTTCCTAAATTCCCAGCAGGGGTATCCCAGAGTACCACGGTAGATTGCATCAACTGATCCTCTGGTGCTCCACTAAAGGATAGGGAGGGTATCGCTGGGTTTAGATTTTGTCTGAACGGGGTGCGTAAAGGCATTTCCCAGCGTGAAAAAAGGAGGTGTGCGAATAATTTGAAGTTTTGTAAATTATTAGTGAATTTTCTTATGCTCAATATTCAAATATAAATTAAACAGTCTATATAGGTATACTAAAAAATGAAATTGAAAATTTGCCGCAAATTTTTGTTTAAAAATAATAAATATGTTACTGAATCGGGTGATAATGAAGTTCGTTTAATCAGATACAGTGGAAAGTAATCTTTCACTTTCAGAAGTACAAGATATACCTAAATATTTTTTAAAGGAAAGGTTTCGTAAGTCGAATATTTCGATAGACGATTTAAACTATTTAAATAGGAAATACAGAGTCGTCGTCGCTTCAACCGATGGACGTCCACTGCTGGATATAGGTCTCACGTAATGATGTCCACAAGGCCCGATCTTGGGCCGCCTGGCTCCAGAGGTCTCCCTACACTGCCACTCCAGCACCTTCGGGCCCCAACGTCCATCGGTCCGTCGGGGCAGTGCCCCGCCCATTGCCACTTCAGGTTCGCGATTCGTAGGGCTATGTTTGGTTCTGCTACGGATCTCCTCATTTCTAATTTGATCGCGTAAAGAAACTCCGAGCATAGCCCTCTCATCGCACGCTGAGTGACTCTTAAGCTTTCGTATGAGGCCCATAGACAGCGACCACGTTTTGGAGTCGTAGGTCAGGAAATACATTAATTCGCGAATATATCAAAAATTCCACGAATACCAATTTTCGATTGGAATTCCAAATCGATTATTAATATTCGATTAGATTAGATTCGAATGATATTCGCACACCCCTAGTCTTTTCATATGTGGTTCTAAGCTGACCAGACAAATGAGGCAGTAATATGTGCTTGTATCCTCAGTGGAGCAGCATGGTGTGTCCTGTACCCAGCAGTGGAACATGAAAAGGCAGCTACTTATTGTATAAGTTTATATGTTACACTATCGTATACGTAATACATCAGATTAAAAACACATTGTGATATTATTTTTAATTCTTCTCTAGGTTTTAGTTTTAAGTGCTATATTATATTCTGTACAGACTGAAGGTGTTTTGATATTAAATACATTTTCTAAAATAAAAATTGTTCGTTTTTTCTCTTAACCCCAGCAACTTGGTACCATAGACCATTGTTCTTGAAGTGAAACTTGATAAGCGTCACAAAGATGTGCAGCGTTTTACGAATGATTTTCGGAATGAAATTACAGCAGTACTAAATATCTTTAGCTCTTACAATTTGTGACTATTCAATCGCTTTAATTGAACTTTGTGCAGCGGTAATAAACTGCAAATTGACTCTTTGACGTTAGGACCACGCCTACATTGCTTAGACATCAGTGAGCACTTGTAATTTATTATGAACTATATTGAAGAGCAATAAAGGTCAAATTGACTCTACATTTGTATGGGAAACAGAAAAGGGCTGTTTTTAGGGTTTTCCCCTGCAATTATTCGAATTTTTCTCGCAGTAAAAACCATCCTTGGTGTTGGGGAGGGATTCAAGTTCAGACGAATCGCCCGGGGTTCAGTGGACTGTATGTCGTTCAGGTGCTTTGATCTTGCGGGTTCGGTTCGTCAATGTTCAAGTTCTTGAGAGCTTCGGTCTGCAGTTCTTCGTTGCTTGAGGGTTCGGGTCTTCGATTCTTCAATATTCGACGTGTGGGTTTCAGGCTTCGGTGGTTCGGTTGCCAGTATTCAGGCTTGTGTCTTCGAGGTTCGGAGGTTCGGTTATTCGTGTTCGTGCTTCGGTCCTCGGGAATCGGTTCGGCGCAGAGTTCTGGTTCGAGGGTCACAATTCGTGCTTAGTACGGGATCTACTCCGTTCGGAAGTCTAAGGCGAAAATGTGTCCGATCGATTTTTTTTTTGTTTGGACAGTGTTTAGCTGTTAGCCCTACTGGCTTTTACAGCGTAACCGGAAGGAGGACGGGCTCTCATGGAGGCCGCCACATTTCGAGTGCGAGCCCTGAAAAGGGAAACGCCGCTCCAAGGGCGCCCCCTGCGAGACCGTGCCTCGGCTTGGAGCGACGTTATCGCAGAAACATCACCTGAAAAGGGAGAATCAGAAGCGCCCCCGTGAACGTGGGTGCAGTCCACGTCCGAGTGACGTCAGAAATCGGGGACCTCGCTGTGTATCGCTTGTGTAAGTGTTTGTCCCTACCTGGTATGGTAGATTGTCGATAGTTATCGTCTCGTCGGGGTCGTTAAGGACATATTTAGGCCGTCTCTTCCTACGTCCGATCTAATCATAGGAGTGCCCTAATCATAGGAGGCGAGCGAGAGAAAGGGCATTTACGGGTGCTGAGGTAGGAGAGGGAGGGGGGTCGCCGGGGGTTGACCAATCAGAATCAGTCGACGCCGGCGATGCGCTAGTCTCAGTGCTCCCGTCCGCAACACTTGGACTTCAATGAACATTAAAAAAAAAGAATTGTCAAAATTGAACCAGGCTTTATATGTATATTATAGATTCGTCATTTGCGATTTCAGTAAATTATATGTAATAATTATCGACACTTTTAATATTTTAATGACAATTGAATTCCTGACATACCTTCCTTGTTCCCTCCCTCTAAGTCTCAGAAATCTAAAGTTTTACATTTGTATAAATATAAACAAGACTTAAAAATTAGTTTGCCAAAGAAGTTTCACTTCTGTGATAATATAAACATGTATATATCAATTGCCTCATTGGTCTAGTGGTTAGCATGTCTGACTACAGACATGAGGTCCTGGGTTACAGGGTCGGGCCAATTCAAAAATCAATATTGAGTTTTCTATTAAGATTTTCTCAATATTTGCCCGAAGTTGGGAAGTTGGCGGTGTGATCAGCGTGGCTATGGAGCAGCGAAGTGGGTCTATGCTCTAAAAACCCTCGCTCCTTGAAGTGAGGAGGCCTGTGCCCAGCAGTGGGACGTTAATGGGCTGCTACTACATATATCAATCATATCGTTTTTGATCATAGTTTCAACGATAAAAGGAAATTCCAACCACAAACGAAGTCACGTATATTTAGTAGATAATAATACTCCATTATATATTAAATACTTATTTTATTCAAATAACACATTAAGACTAGACATGATATATACAAAATTTACAATACAACTTGTTTTACCTGATAAGAGGTAAATTACTCACACAATATCGTACTAGAATACAGTCTATAGTCTATCTATACTGACTATTGACAAATTTACTATCAAACATATAGTACCGAATAAGTACTCCTTACGTAGTAAAAAATGAAGTTGCCTCCGCTGTTTGTTTGTTAAAATCTTTTAAACTGCTCAACGGATTTTATTACAGTTTTCAGCAATAGATAGAGTGATTCAAAAATAACAAATATTTGTAATATAATGTCGTAACAAAGATATTGTCCGCTTAAATCATAAACGATGGCTAAACCTTACGAGATAAATCAAATTAATGTACAACATTATTGTATATCTTAAAAAGGTCTATTAATATTCCTGGAACGCAGGAAATGTATCATCAAGCTATTTTATACGATAAGGTACTATTTCTTTTCGAATTAACAGCTCTTAACAACATTCATAGAAGATATCAGAGATTTCAGAAGTGGAGGCACAGCGACTGATGTGGCAAAGTTACATAAACCTTAATAAGTATCACTTTTAATAAATAGTATTTTACTAAAAAAAAAACTAATAACCAATTGGCATCAGCTGGTGTAAACGTGTGCGTAAATCCAGGATACGTAATGCGCCACGTTTGTATACACGTCGGGGACACCCATCCTTGCACAGCCTGAACCAAAGGACGTTAATCCTCGAAGCTCCCAACGTCCACCTGATCTGCATTGAAGTGGACCACCACTGTCTCCCTGAAAGTAAAAGAAAGCCTGTGAATGGGTTCGTGCAGACTTCTTCAAAACGTACCCTCGAAATTACATAGCATCACGCCTCATTCCCATAGGAGTAGGCAGAGACCACGACCTTCCATTTGCCACGATTCTTGCATATCTCCTTCGCTTCTTTCATTCTCATTAAACCTTTCATACAAGTTCGACGGCTTAGAGCACTCTTGACCTGGCCCGTACTTGGCCCACCTGGCTCCCTTTCATCTTCTTTTATACCACAACGTTCTCTTATCATACTATTTCTTACTTCATCACTCCAATTGCAATCCACCCATACTTCTCAATGCTCTCATCTCTACCTAATTTATTTTACTTTTACTCTTCTTCTGCTATACCCAACTTTCACTACCAAATATAAGTGTTGCCACCAACACTCCATGCACAGCCAGTCCACCTTTGAGACACCATCTGCACCATTTATCATCTTCCCTACATTCGCTCTCCTTTCAATATCACTTTCACATGTTTCATCTTTTGTAAATAAACTTATAGTATCAAACAAGTTTTCCTTTCCGATAGAAACTGGGATTCCCACAGAAGCCGCAGATATCAAATTACAGTACCAAATATCAGTAAATTCACAGTTACATAACACGTGTCCCCTATGACCTTGGCATTGGTCATATTCGTGGCATAAGGTATAGGTGTATGCAAATAGTTTTTATCCTAGAGTTTAAAATCCAGAAATAGATTATCCTAAACGCCAAGCAACATATTAAATTATAAATTTTGAAGTAACATTGAGAAAGAAAGATAAAGATGTTAGCAGTGACATGAAAAAGGTGATATTAGAAAGTAAGGTGTTATCATTGTGCATTCGTCATTAGGTCTTGGTCCTAAAGTGACTTAGGCTTAGCAATAGACGTCATATGATTAAGGCAGAAACAAATTTACTTATTACATAAACCTCAAAGAGCCTATTGTTATCTAAAATTTGAAACGTTTCGTAATTCCTAAAAGTTACATCTCTATCGACGTGTCCATCTGCCGATGTTTGAAACGGGAAGACATTCCCACCTCAGTTTCTACTTTTGTTATCGCTAGTCAAATATCACTTTCGTTACATTTATATTACGTAGCCAAATTATTATCGTCCATCATTTTTATTTATACAATCAAACGCTGAGTCACATTAATTGACATTCACTATTAAACGCCTGTAGCGTGACACTTAGAGATCTCCATCTATTGCATCGGAATCAAGTTCAACAATTTATCTCGGCTGCTGTTCACCCTAATATTACAACTTAGATTATAGATAAGATATTGATTTGTTTAATTATTGCGTTTGAAATCTCTTAATTCGAAAGTTATAGAAGTAGCAATCAATATTTTAATAGATATCTATCAATGTAAAGGTTTCTTGGAAGCGAATCACTTATTGCTACGAAAATAAGGCTTGACAATTTCCTTTTACTTTCAAAGGTTGATAAATATATTACTTATTTCTCATGTCGTGTTCTGGAAACTCTTTCCAGGAAACATACTATCTCCTTTATGAATAAAATTAGCGAATCGACTTTCTTAATCATCAAATAACATATAATCTTTTTTGCTTCCGCGTGCTCAGTTACTATTGGCAATTACTATTTATTATTCATATTAAACAATTGTTAATCTTGTATAATGATGATGATTATAAAAATTTGCTGAACCAGTGATATTACTTCTTTTATCAATAGAAAGCAAGTCTTTATATCTTAACACCCACGGGAACGGAAAGTTCTGTGATTTTCGTTAAGCTCAAAGCTACGTAAGTTATTAAACTTGCAGATCTGCTGACTTAATTACCTTTTTTGTACTAAATTTATCTATGAGAACTTGCAACTGTATTAGTAATACCAAATTGATACAAAGTACATTGTTGCTGAATTTACTAGTTAATTATAAGTCTATGGTCAAAAAAGGTTGTGCAACACTCACCACACAAGCTCCTGTACTGCCATCTGTACTCCCAGCACACAAATGTCCATCATTTAAAGGTAAAGTTAAAGAATATCTATCTCTGCAAAGTTGTAGTGGTAGGACTGGAACTTCTGCTTCTAATAATACATCTGTTAGAGTCCCATTCGTCTGTTCTCTTCCCCATCCAGTAGCATAACATTCATCTTTAAAATCTATACTATTATTGTCATCTATAAACGGATCGATTTCTTCACCAAACAAAAGCTTTTTATCACTTCTCTTAGTATTATCCATCACTGTTTTATCTTTTATCATTTTTGTCTTTATAAGCTTTACGACGCTATCTAATGAAGCACTATCATAAACCGCATCTCTGTTCTTCTTTTCACTATCTTCTCTGCTTGTTTCTTCGTCATTCTTTCTTTCTGGTCTACCTTCGTTGGAAACTCTTACATTGTATCTTGTATTTTTATGTTTTTTATTTGTGCCTCCCGAGAACACTGTTTTTGTTAGATTATTGAGCTTCTCCAAGTATTTCGTTGCAGTATTAGGATTAGGTCTCGGTGGTCTTGATTTTCTTTTGATTTCGTTGTCTGGTCTCATATAAAACGAAGTGCTTCTTTCCGTGTTATGTATTATAGGTGGCTCGTAGGGGGGCAAGCAGATCGCACGAATTCGGCTTCCGGGGCTGACATCGGCTGCTCTTATCATTTTCATTAGAGCTGAAATATTAAGAACATATATATTAATAAAGTTTTTAAGTACCCAATGGCAATCAAGCTACCTATTCCTGATAAATTTGATTCTGTCGCTGTACTACAATTGGGTTAGTAAAGGTCTGAATTATATAACAACTATTATTATATTGTACAAACCAAAATCTGTAACAGATTTACGTAAATTTCACTAGTTTTGATATGAGTTAATGATTTAAATAAAGTCATTGATAGGGTTGAAACATTTATATTAGAATCACACGTATAAGATAAAATTACAAATTTTAATGTCGCTATTTTAAATTATGAAATTAACCAATTAATTACCGACAGAGTAAGATGCTCCAATTTGTTGGGTCTACTTCAAGTATGTCTTAATTTACTGTGATGTAAAATTCCAATTTAATATTTACCGATATCGTGTTGATAATTATGAAAACGTTGATGTAGAACGATTCTCTCTATTGGCACATAAGCACCTCGCTGTTCAGCTCGATCCCATTCACCAAGCACTGCAGTCCACAAAGCTGGCACTGGAAGGTTGAAGAGTTCACTGAAACAAGACATTTGTTTTCAATATAAATAAGATAAACTTGTGGCGAGATTTGAATATATTTAATTTTCTTTGGTAGCAGATCAAATGTTTAAGACGATAGAAATAATTGTAACGAACTTTCGCTTGTATCCTTTTTTATAATAATATTAGTAATGGTTACTACAGAAACAGTTAAATCGATTTCCTCGGGGCTTTCGTTAGCTGGTGTAACATATTAAACAGTAACTACTAATAAACATGCAGATATTACATTGTATTCTTGTTTACAATTAGATTCATCTATAAGTTGAAATACAACTTAAGTATCTGTTAGATTCAAAATAATATCATAGATATTAGCGTAGCTTACTTTATCCTTTCGAAATCAACAGGATTTTATTTTAGTCATGCTTTTATCATGAGCAGCTGTAACTAATTCAATGAGATTTGCATTAGCAGACAGATGTTATACACTAAATAGACTAATATGCCCAATGTTTCCAAGTGAATTGATATTTCGGGTAAACGTTTCAATAAATCCAGGTGTTGTATTAACCTTTATCAGCCTAGACACGTTAGTTACAATATAATCATGACCTTATCAATATTACAATATAATTTCAAAGCATATCACAGGATTTTAGGGCAAAAATTACTAGGTGATGCAATTTTACGATAGATAGAACATGACAATAAATGACTACGTTACTTATGTATACAGTGTGCAGTGGTGAGAAGCCATTGTGGATGGATGAGAACTCCACCACACCAGTGGCCTATCAGCCCGTAGTTAGGATGGAGCAGCTGCAAGGAAACCTGAAATAATAGGTATATTACGGTGATTTAGTTATAAAAAACAATACGACATTGAGACCAGCAGATGCTTTACAACACAAAAACGCCTGGACTGATTATAATGATCTGTGATTCATCTCTGGTTCCAATAACTAAGTAATTAAAATACTGGATAAGTTTACGACAAAAAAAAATATCAATTATGTTGTAAAACTTTGTGATATAAAAGAAGTTTGGGCATGTAGAGAGAATGAATGAAAGGAGACTGACAAAAAGGATTTATGAGTCAAGAATGAAGGGGAAAGTTCGAAGGGGAAGATCAAGGCGAACGTTCCTGGACCAAATCCAGGACATTTTAAATAAGGGCCAGGTTAAGAGTACTCTAAATCGATGAACTTGTATGAAAGGTTTAATGAGACTGAAAGAAGCGAAGGCGAAATGCAAGGATCGTGGCAAGTGGAAGGACGTGGTAAGAGAGACAGAGAAGAAACTAATTCGATTAGCATAAAAGAAGTCAACCTTAAAAGACAGATATATGATGTCGAAGACTTTTTTTTAGAACTTTTAAGGAGGAATATATTTGTCATACTTGATATTTGCGAAACTTTAACCGTTGACGCTACGCACGCACTTACAATTCAGAAAAGGGAAATAAAAACGCTGATTTTGAAACACATATTTTTGGTAGTAAGTAAAGTAAGTAGCGGCCTTTTAACGTCCCACTGCTGGGCACAGGCCTCCTCACTCAGAGGAGCGAGTGTTTTTGAAGCATAGACCCACCACGCTGCTCCACTGCGGATTGGCAGGCATAGTACACAAGTGCACTCTCTATTCCTTCACTCTCATAGCCCGTTGTGACGGGAATCCGACAAGACCGGAGAGAGATCAGACGCAGGACCGACGGCTTAACATGCTCTCCGAGGCACGGGTGTGGATTACACCGCCAACTTCCCAAATTCGGGCAAATATTGAGAAAATCCTAATAGAGAACTCAATATTGATTTTTGAATTGGCCCGACCCGGAACTCGAACCCAGGACCTCATGTCTGTAGTCGAACATGCTAATCACTAGACCAATGAGGCAGTGATATTTTTGTAGCAAAGCGGCTCTCGGTAGCCCGCTTTTCGCCCCCATTAGGAACGTGACGTGATGGATTGCGAATCTCATCGCCGCCATTTTTGGATTTTAATAATATAACCATTGCGTTCCCACGAGTAGCAAGGGAACATAGGTCCATTCTGGCAGAGCCCCGCATGCCAGAATAAGGCTAGCCTATTTCTGGGTTCGCCCGGTCCCAGGGCCACCGCTTGCGACTAGGCAAATGCCCCTAGCCATGAGTCCCTCGGCACGGTACACCTTGGACTGGCAGGAAGTGGGTAGGAAAATGGAATAAATGGGGGGAACGCGTCAAAAAGATAGGAACTTTGCAAGGAAGAGAAAGGAAAATATAAGGTAGTAGGATATTACTGACTCGGAAGACCTGAGAAGATTCAGTAATAGCTCAGGGAGCCGGGATACTATGACTATCGGAGAAATAGACAAAGATGTGTACCTGGTACACCGTTCCTATTGGTGTTAGCGTGATAATATATATCTTATGGCCTTCCTTGATAAATAGGATATCTAACGCTTAAAGAATTTTTTAAATTAGACCACCAGATCCTGGGGTTATCACATACAAGCAAGCAAACAAAATTAGGCAAAGGCAAAATTAATGTAGATATAATTTTGATTACTTTTATGCAT
The DNA here is from genome assembly GCA_015832385.1 of Elymnias hypermnestra. Taxonomy (NCBI): domain Eukaryota; kingdom Metazoa; phylum Arthropoda; class Insecta; order Lepidoptera; family Nymphalidae; genus Elymnias; species Elymnias hypermnestra. The sequence goes on along the minus strand of JACTOM010000913.1, from coordinate 1,101,583 downwards.
TTTACAACCGGATTCCAATCGGCTGGTTTTTATCTTTAATATATATACAATATAATATTGTTAATTATTGTTTCGTAACACATTAGGTAATATTGGAAACGCGGTGTCCCTTCACTTGTTAATTATTGTATAGTTTTACGATCCTCGCAAATTAAACAGATATTATCGTGAAATAATAAAATTTATTGTAAAATTACGCAATTACATCTTAATAATGATGAAGTGAAAGTGTTAAACAATAATATAGTTTTTTTATTATTATTTTCGAAGTTAAACTAATTTGGTTTTGCATGAGTCTTGTAGTAAGTAGCAGCCTATTAACGTCCCACTGCTGGGCACAGGCCTCCTCACTCATAGGAGGGTTTTTAACCCATTTATCGAGAAATATAATAGCATCACGTTAAAAAGGGAAAACGTTTCAGAAATATCGGAGAAAATTTGTTCCTCTTAAGAGCTTTCGTTGCCCCCGCTACGTAAACGCTCAAAGTTACGCAATAACTATGTATGACAGAAATATTCCTCATTAAAATTCCTCCCATAAAGTCCACTACAGCATTTATCTACCATTTAAAAATAACTAACTAAAGCCTTGTAAATGGTAAGGTAAGTAGCAGCCCATTAACGTCCTACTGCTGGGCACAGGCCTCCTCACTCATAGGAGAGAGAGTGGCAGGCATAATACACTCTCTATTCCTTCACTCTCATCGTTCGATGTGACGGGAAACCGACACGACCGAAGAGAAATCAGGCGCAGTACCGACGGCTTAACGTGCTCTCCGAGGCACGGGGGTGGATCACACCGCCAACTTCCCAACTTCGGGCAAATATTGAGAAAATCTTAATAGAAACCTTAACATCGATTTAGAATTGGCCCGACCTCGAACCCAGGACCTAATGTCTATAGTCGAACATGCTAACCACTAGACCAATGAGGCAGTTGAGTCTTGTAGACTAATGATTAAACTGTAAAAATATTAAGAAACGTTTTCAAATTTGTCTATATAGGCTTCGGTCGTGGCTAGTTACCACTTTTCCAGCGAATACGTCATTTACATACAAGAAAAAACTCGCTTCTCCCTAAAATCTTCCAACTTACTTCTACCAGGTTAAAGTCGAAGCTTCTTAGACTATATCATCATTTACCATCAAGTGTAATTATGGTCAAAAGTTTTCGTATATATATAAAATAAAAACTTCAACTTCAACTAATTCATACTTATTTCCGAAATTTTCTTTAAGATTCCTACAGTGTATTTTATATTATATAATGAAATTATCTGTTAATGGTATTGCATTATGGCCTTTTTTTTTGTCGCTGGGAAATGCAATTTACGCACTAACCCTGACCGATGACGAGTCAGGAGTGTGGGACTCGGCGATGGAAGGTCTCGCAATACCCACTAAAACCCAGCGGAACCCTCTTCATCCATTAGTGAGGCACCAGGTGATCAGCTTTCGCATTCTGCCCTGGTGTCCCGGATGAATCCGACGGAGGATTCACGGAGGCGGGAGGAGATGCGCAAACATGCGCCGCCTTATATTCCGCCTTCTTCGGCGGTGAGGGGGTGCATCCACTGCATTCTCCCTCTCTCTCTCGTGGGCTTCCTTCAGCGAGACTACCGTCTCGCAAAAGAAGGCCACTGCCGCCCACCATCTCTCGCTGGAGAGCATCGCGCCTACAAGGCTTCCCAACGAGAGGTCACCGCCGATCAACGCCACCAGGAGGTGACGCTGAGGTCCCCAGGCCGCACAATCTGCCACAGTGTGATGCGCTGAATCTATAGCTGCGCCACACTGATGACAAGCGGGTGACTCCTCCCGACCAATTTGGTGCAGGAACTTTCCGAAACACCCATGTCCGGTCAGAACCTGCACCAATCTGTAGGAAAGCGTCCCGTGCTCCCTGGAAAGCCATTGTTCCAGGTGAGGTGCCCATGCCCGCTACTGGAGATCCGAGATGATCGCTCCATTTTTGGACCAGAGCCTGGTCGGCCAGTGCTCTGACCCTTCGAACCTCGTCGACATCAGGCCGCAGGCCATCTGCCTTTGCAGCAGCTCTGTGCTGACGCTCGACCGCTAAAGCTTCCGCCCGTAACTCCCACGGGGGATCACCCGCCAAGAGGGTCGCCGCCGTCAGATTGCATTATGGCCTAGAGAAGTGTAAGCAATTTTAGGAAATCCCCAAGGAAAAGAAAGAGGATGTAAATCTACTAAACAGTGATGGAGTAAAAGTTCAGCTACTTATAGATCTAAAAACAAATTTCTTTTTTTTTAAAAAAGGTTATAGTGAGTCAACCTTAAAAGATAGACATATATATCCATAGACTTTTTGATAGAAAATTTAATGAAAAACAATTCCCTCATACATGATTATTGCATAACTTTAAGCGTTTACGTAGGGGAGGCTACGGAAGCTCTTAAAAAGAGCAAATTTTCCTCATTTTTCACAACACTTTTCATTGATGCTTTGCACCTATTTGTTGTAACGTGATAATATGTAATATATAATCTTCTTCGATAAATAGGCTATCTAACACGATGAGAAGTTTTTAATTTAAAACAGTAGTTCCTGAGATAAGCGCATTCAAACATACACAATTTTCAGATTTATCTAGACACTAGCTGACATGCTATCTGCATTACATACGTGAAAGAGAACAAATTTGCTTACCATTTACCACTGACTGCCTCATTGGTCTAGTGGTTAGCATGTTCGACTACCGACATGAGGTCCTGGGTTCGAAACCCGGGTCGGGCCAATTCAAATATCAATATTGAGTTTTCTATTAAGATTTTCTTAATATTTGGCCGAAGTTGGGAAGTTGGCGGTGCCCCCGTGCCTCGGAGAGCACGTTAAGCCGTCGGTCCTGCGCCTGATCTCTCTCCGGTCACGTCGGATTCCCGTCACTTCGGACTATGACAGTGAAGGAATAGGGAGTGGGATGTTAATGGGCTGCTACTTACCTTACCGTTTACAAGGCTTTAGTTCGTTATTCTTAAATGGTAGATAAATTCTGTAGTGGACTTTATGGTAGGAATTTTAACGAGGAATATTTCTGTCATACATAGTTATTGCGTAACTTTGAGCGTTTACGTAGCGGGAGCAACGAAAGCTCTTAAGAGGAACAAATTTTCTCGTGATGATTATATTTCCTCGATAAATGGGTATACTACACACTACACTAAAATAATTTGTAAATTCAAACCAGTAGTTCCTGAGATTAGCGCGTTTAAACAAACTCTTCAGCTTTATAATATCAGTATAAGGTGACCTAACCTGCCAAGGCCAGGCTCCTCTCTTCGACTCTCGACCTCTGATGATACGAAGCTGTCCTGCTGACCTTTCCCGAGGTTGTCTCGTGTGCCTCCTTAAAGGTACTCCACATTCTGCAACAGGATTAATCAATAGATATATTAAGTGTTTACTACAGAAATACAGATAGAGAGAAATATATATTAACGATTGAAAATTTTAACAATATATTGTAAGGATCAATAAAATTAGTCTGTAATATTAAATTTTGGCGAAAAAGGTGAGAATGAAGAAGCTTGATCGATGACAAGGTATTTTGAAAGGTGAAAAAAGAGAGTAGGAAAAGAATGTTGCGAGAAATGCGAAATAATTGTAATAAGTAAAGCGATATTGGGAAATTCTAAAAGTTTAAAAAGTTTATTGCGCTTTCGTAGATTTAGAAAAGGCCTATGATCGAGTGGTGAGGAATGACCTGTGGTCAACGTTATCTACGTATGGGGTGAGCGGTTGTCTGATTCAAGCATTGAAGTCTCTCTATGAGGGTTCTAGTGCTTGTGTCAGAATAAACGGGAGCGTACATGGAGTGGTTTCCTGTCGAAACAGGTGTTCGACAGGGATGTATTGCGTCACCATGGCTGTCCAACCTATTCATGGATAAATGTTTGACAGATTTAAAAGAAAGTATGTATGGGTTAAGAATGAATGAATTACTCATCAAATGTTTACTCTACGCTGATGATCAAGTAATACTTGCGTCATCCGCTAATGAGCTTCAGGAGATGCTAAATATTATGAATGAAGCTTTGAAAGGGAAAGGAATGAAAGTGAATGTAAACAAAACGAAAGTTATGCTTTTTGAACGAGATGAATCTATGATGAATGGCAATATTTTGATAGATGGGAAGCAAGTGGAAGAGGTGAAAGAATTTGTATACTTGGGATCTAAATTTACAAAAGATGGAACATGTGAAAGTGATATTGAAAGGAGAGTAAATGCAGGGGAAACGGTAAATGGTCTCTGCACGCCTTTATGAATAGCCAGATGGTGTCTCAGAAGGCTAGACTGGCTTTGCATGCTGGAGTGTTGGTGCCAACACTTATGTATCGTAGCGAAAGTTGGGTATGAGAGAAGAATCACAAAATTAAATAAATGCGGTAGAGATGAGAGCGTTGAGAAGTATGAGTGTGTGACTAAAATTGAGAAAGGTATACTTAGGTGGTTTGGGCATGTGCAGAGAATGAAAGGAGACTGACAAAAAAGATTTATGAGTCAAGAGTGAATGCGAAAGTTGGAAGGGGAAGAGACAAAGGCGAACGTTCCTGGATCAAATCCAGGACTTTAAACCGACGAACCTGTATAAAAGGTTTAATGAAAATGAAAAAAGCGAAGGAGATATGCAAGGATCGTGGCAAGTGGAAGGATGTTGTCTCTGCCTACCCCTATGGGAATGAGGCGTGATGATATTTATGTATGTATTTACAGCTAGATTACATAGATGGTTGTTGGACGAATATCTTTATTCCATCGACGATTATCTAAATTCTAAAATAAAATTAAATCTCAGATATTATATTTTGTGATATTTTTTTATTATTATAATGTAATTTTCTATTTCGCATGTTATATTTTTACGTACTTTATTTTAATATTAATTATTATGATTTTAATATACTGACTTGTATACTAATTGTGTATTTAGCAAATAAATGATTTGATTTGAGCCACATAGGCTATAGTACTGTCTCAAAAAAAAAAAGAGGGACCTCTAATAAAAATGCGCTAATTTAACCTATTATGTATTATTATCTACTAAAAATCTACTAACCCCAGAGTTAGGTAGCTTTCATCACGAAAAAACAAGTAGTAATTAAATAAAAGACAAAGTTTCACATTTATAATATTAGTATAGGTTTATGAAGTTAATTTAATCATATTAACGATAGGAAGTTTTCAACACATGTAAATTACACTACAATCTTTTCCATAATCAATGCAATGTCTACAATTATTTATCACTAGTGTCTTTCCTGCGACTCCGTCCACAAATTAATTTTTTGCTATTAATGTTAAACTATTTATAAAATCGTACAAAAGTTTACTGTCTTTCAAAGACATAATAAGGTCGCTTCCGATGTTTGTTCGTCAACATCTTTTAAATTAGTTAACGGATTTTAAAGCAGTTCATCAATGGATAGAGTGATTCAAGAGGAAGGTCCTTATGCACTCGAGTCTGATGCCATATAGACGGTGTGTGCCTAAATAACATTAGTTACGCTGACGACATGGTGCTCCTGAGCGCCTCTGTGTGTGGCTTAGCAAAGTTGCTAAGCATCTGTGAAAAGTACGGTCACAGTCATGGACTGACCTACAATGTAAAAAAAACAGAATGCATGGTCTTTCGGGTCAGGGGAAGGACATTGCCCAGCAAAGTGCCTACAATTAGGTTGTATGGGACACCAATAAGACGAGTGCATGAATTTAAATACCTTGGTCATGTACTAACCCCTGATCTGAAGGACAATGCTGATATTGAGAGGGAACGTAGGGCGCTCTCTGTTAGAGCGAATATGATCTTTCGCAGGTTTGCTCGTAGTTCAGTAGAAGTAAAAATCACGCTGTTTAAGGCATACTGTACCACATTTTACACGAGCAGCTTGTGGACTGACTATTCGCAGAAACAGTGTAGCGCCTTACGAGTCCAATATAACAATGCCTTTAGAATGCTAATGGAGCTGCCCAGATGCTGCAGCGCTTCGGGAATGTTTGCCGATGCCCGTGTGGACTGTTTCTACACTACCATGCGGAAAAGGTGTACATCCCTGGCGCGGAGAGTACAGGCAAGCTCCAATGGCATTCTAAGGGTATTTAGTAACAGGTTCGATTGTCAGTACTTGAATCATTGTTACATGATTCACGGGCTGACAAATCGAGCCGGGATAGGTTAGGTTATAGTTTTAATATTTAATTTCTTTCTTTTTTTTTTTGTTTAAAGCACTAACATTCGTTTTTAAGACATGTAACCTACTAACACATTATGATCACCAATGGTCGATATAAAGTTTTTTATTATTATTATTATTATTATTATTATTATACTACATGTATATTACAGTACAGAAAGATTCAGGGATTTGTAAAGAGATATCGCAACAAACATATTTTTGTTCTTTTAAATCGCAAACGCTGACTAAACCTTGTGAGATACATCAAAATAATGTACTACAATTTTGTATAACTTTTAAAGATCAATAAAAAAATCTGGGAGGGTATTCATTTATCTACAAAGCATAACCCATGGTAACCGTTTTTATCTTTTACCTATTACATAAAATACATGTTATTTACCAAGCAATTTTATGCAATACAGTATTATTCCACATGTAATTAAATACAAGAAGTCAAGAGTCAAGAATGAATGCGAAAGTTGGAAGGGGAAAACCAAGGCGAACTTTCCTGGACCAAATCCAGGACATTTTAAATAAGGGCCAGGTCAAGAGTACTCTAAACCGACGAACTTGTATGAAAGGTTAAATGAGAATGAAAGAAGCGATAGAGATATGCAAGGATCGTGGCAAGTGGAAGGACGTGGTCTCTTCCTACCCCTATGGGAATGAGGCGTGATGCTATATATGTATGTAATTAAATACATTATATACGTTGTATATTTCATGTAGAATAAATTTGCACTGAACAGCGTTTAATTAAAACGGATATCTTAGAAGATATCCGATATTTAAAAAGCTGGGGGTGAGGCAGGGCGCTCACCGTGGAGCTGTTCATCCGGAACTTGGCGAGGAGTATGTTTCGCCACGCGGACAATTTTCAGCCAGCACCAAAGAGTAGCAAACACTGGGCATCCCCTGCCTCGTAAGCTTCCGCTGTCACCTGCTTTTGCTGACGGCGAGGACGACACAATAGCAGTGGCGATACCCGGACTTGACAATTTAATTAATGATGGACCCGCTAGCGTAGCCAGCATGAACCAGCCCGTATGATTGCGGGCAAAACAGAATACCAGGCATCAAATTGATGTCTAAGGAAGTTGCCGGCTAAGGAGGCACTGCCTCGAGGCCCGCACTCCTCATCTAAAGTTGAGAAGAACCCAGGAGTAGGGGTGTGACAAAATTATAAAAGAATCAAATAGACGTCGCCGTAATTTAAAACCCATATTTAGGTTTATCATACAATTAAATCCTCTGCCAAAAGGTTGCCTTGAGGAAATCGCTACCTTAGCAACGAGGAAGTGAATTACACACAGTCAAATTTAATTTATAATGATCTCATGATATATAATAAAGAATATCATTAGTATTTCGCTTATTTTAGCATTTTGTCTTACAGAATATTGTTATGGGGTAAGGCGGACATTGAAACTATCTTTACATTACAAAAAAGAGTAATACGTGCCATATATCAATTGGGATCTCGTGTTTCCTTAAGAGAAAATTCAATGAAACATCAATTCTCAAAATACCGTCGCAATATATATTAAATAACATTTTATATATCCGTAATAATTCATTTAAACAGCAAAACGAGCGATATATTCAATTTTAACACAAGAAATAAAAACAAACTTGCCATATTTTAGAGTGGAGAAGATTCAGAAATCATTTGTCGGGTTTAGCATACGCATTTTTAATAAGATAGTCACTAACCATAATCATATTTGGGTTTGGCTTCACATAATTTTGAAGGTTATTTAAGCGAAGTTGCCTAAACACAGGTAAGTTAAGCAGCAGCCCAATAACGTCCTACTGCTGGGCAAAGGCCTTCTCAGTCATATGAGAGAGGATTCTTAGAGCATTGACTCACCACGCTGCTCCACTATGAATTGGTAACCTACAAAAACTATATTAAAAGAAGTAATCGTCGAATTCCGGTTTCTCAACGGAATCATCTTTCCGAACCGGTGGTAAATGTGTTACTTTGGACTGACTACTGACGATTCAAAAGTGCTTTTTTAAGCCTACTTGATAAAAAAAAAACAGTGAAATACACAATTATAATACTAGAAATATAAACAAACATGTAATCCCATATTTTAGAGTGAAGAAGTTTCAGAAATTACTTGTCGACGTGAGCATACGCATTTTTAATAAGATACCGCAATCTGTTTAAAAAATATGTCTTAAACACCCTTTTACAAATACATATTATAATGTTGTAGATTATTTAAGCCATAGAAATGTTTGGACCTGATACCAGTTGCTCACAAAAGCAATATATTACACACTGTAACATACAAAATCTTTAAAAGAGTAACCGCTGAGTTTGTTGCCGGTTTCTTCTCAGCGGATTCAACTTTTCGAACCGGTGCTAGATTTGTTACCAACGAAGACTACTATTGATTCAAAAGTGCTTTTTAAGCCTACTTTGATTTGATTTGACTATTATTTTATTTATCAAATTGGATAAGATTAAGAATGAGTATATTGGAGGAAGTGTGAAAGTAGCACCAGTGAACGAGAAGTTAAGGAGTGGAAGGTTAGCCTGGGGCATGTAATGGGAAGGGAGGATAGCCATGTATGTAAGAGGGTCTTAAATATGATGGTAAGCGGCAGGGCCGGGAGAGGGCGACCAAAAAAAGTGTGGATGAATTGTGTGAAAGAGGATATGTGTATTAAGGGTGTGAATGTAGAAATGACAGCGGATAGAGTGAAGTGGCGAAAGGAAACATGCTGTGCCGACCCCACCTAGTGGGATAAGGGCAAGAAAACAAACAAACAAACAAACATTATTTTATTATGACGTACGAACACTCTGAGTTTATTTTATGTATATATATACAGTAGTTGAATACGGAACGTGAATGCGCACGCGAAGTCACGCCTAGCGATTTTACGTACTTTAATGAAACACGTTTAGTATAATAAACTTCCTAATAGATTATGACAGTATAATATGCATGTTAACCAACTTAATGTCTTGTTAATCTGCCTCTGTTATTTCTTACGATATAGATGTAATATAGAGTAAAGACTGTGTAGTGTTGTTGTAAGGTTAAGCTTAATACCTTGTTTTCCAATAACGTGTGGGAAAAACAAATAAAAAAGTTTATTGCGAAAAAAAGTACCTACAGTACAATTCGCAGATTAGACTTAGATAGGTAAGACAACAAGTAAGATAAAACAAGAGCGAAATACACAATTTTAATACAAGAAATAAAAGCAAACATATTTTAGAGTGAAGAAGGTTCAGAAATAAATTTTTAGGTTGAGCTTAAGCGTCTTTAATAAGACAACACAATCAGTTTCAGATTTGCCTTATATTATTTTGAGAAATATGTGAAAAACAACTTTATACAGATAGGCATATAATAATATTGAAGATTATTTCAACGATAACAATGTTTATACTTGATTCCAGTTGCACACAGAAGCAAAATATTACACACATTGTTACGTACAGGACTATCTTTAAAAGAGTAATCGCTTGAGTTTTAGCCGATTTCTTCTCAATAGTATCAGCTTTCCAAACCGGTGGAAGATTCGATACCAACGGATAGACTAATGACGATTCAAAAGTGCTTTTTGATCCTAATTGAATAAAGAATATTTTTAATTTGTTATAGATATAACTTAGAGTTAAGAGTACGTTTGCAGTGTCGTTATAAGGTTAAGCTTAAGGCCTTGTTTTCAAATAGCATGTGGAAAAAATAAAAAAAAGTTTATTATTAAAAAAATAAATTACCCATAATATAGTTCGTAGACTAGACTTAGGTATGTAGGACAGGACAAACAGGAACACTAGTTAAACAATACTTAAAAGAAAATACACAAATACGTATATAAATAGCAGCCCATTAACGTCCTATTGCTGGACATAGGCCTCATCACTCATACGAGAGAGGGTTATTAGAACGTGGACTCACTACGCTGCTCCAATGTGGGTTGGCAGGCATAGTATACAAATATTGGAGGCACGGTGCATCAGTGTGGGTGGATTCTTTGACCGCTGTAAACATATCCATCCTACGTAGGGCTCAAAGAATAATAGTGGTCAGGGTAATATGGGGATACCATACAGTTTCGTGGACGGCGGCAACTCTTCTGGCTGGCGAACCCCCCCTGGGAACTCCGGGCGGAGACTCTAGCAGCCACTTATCGCTGCAGGGCGGCTGCAAGTACCGAACGGGCACCAACGGATGCTGACGATGTTGGGAGGTTTGGGTCCTTAGCAGAGAGAGCACTGATCTAAAGGTGGCGTGACGACCTGGAATCTCCAACGGCGAGTCTAATTACAGTGGGGGCGATCTGTCCACGTCTGGAGAAGTGGTTGTCTAGGGGCCACGGATCTCTTTGTTACAGGCTGGTGCAGGTGCTGACTGGACATGGATGTTTCGGCAAGTACCTGCATCAGATTGTTCGCCGAGAGGAAACGCCTGCCTGTCATGAGTGTGATGCACCTATTGATTCGATGCAACACACTTTGATAGAATGCCCGGCATGGGGACCCCAGCGGCATCTTTTGATGTCGTTGGTCGGAGGAGTGTTTTTTGATGGAGGAGGAGCGTCGTTTGATGTCGTTGGCTGTTATTTCGATGAAGGAGGCACATGAGAGGCAGAAGGATTCTATAGACGCTCCACTTCTCCGGCGCAGGTGGTTGGGAGGTAGGAGGAGTAGATTTGCGCTACTCCTACCTCCTTTCTAAATTCCCAGCAGGAGTATCCCGGAGTACCAGGATAGATTGCGTCAACCAATCCTCTGGTGCTCCAATAAAGGATGGGGCGGGTATCGCTGGGTTTTAGTGGTGTATTCTGGCTTACTGCCAGCGAGATCAGGCGATATATATATATATATATATCTAAATAGCTATAGATTTTATAAAAATATATGTCACAAAGTATGTTATATGTCCGTAATAATATTAACTAATAAAGCAAAAAGAGCTAAATACACAATCTAAATGCAAGAAATAAAAGCAAACTTGTAATGCCATATTATTGAAGTGGAGAAGATTCAGAAATTATTTGCCAAGTTGAGGACAACACAATCAGTTTCAGATTTGCCTTATATTATTTTGAGAAATATGTCAAAAACAACCTTTTACATAAGAAAATTGGAGATTATTTCAGCGATAAAAATGTTTGCACTGGATTCCAGTTGCACACAGAAGCAAAATATTACACATTGTAACATACAAAACTATCTTTAAAAGAGTAATGGGTTTTTTCTCAATGAAATCAACTTTCCGAAACGGTGGTGATAATGAGGTTTCAAAAGTGAATATTTTGATTTAATCATCCAGATTTCAAAAGAAAAATTTACCGTTTACACACGATGTCTATTGATTTATAACAACATACATACATACATACATAGCATCACGCCTCATTCCCATAGGGGTAGGCAGAGACAACATCCTTCCACTTGCCACGATCCTTGCATATCTCCTTCGCTTCTTTCAATCTCATTAAACCTTTCATACAAGTTCGTCGGTTTAGAGTACTCTTGACCTGGCCGTTATTTAAAATGTCCTGGATTTGGTCCAGGAACGTTCGCCTCGGTCTTCCCCTTCCAACTTTCGCATTCACTCTTGACTCATAAATCCATTTTGTCAGTCTCCTTTCATTCATTCTCTCTACATGCCCAAACCATCTAAGCATACCTTTTTCAATTTTAGTCACTACGTCTTCTTTTATACCACAATGTTCTCTTATCACACTATTTCTTACTCTGTCACTCAGTTTTAATCCACTCATGCTTAACAAATGGTTATCAAACCCAATCTAGTGAGGTTTTTACTCGTTATAATAAAAATAAACTGTGTAAAGAGAAAGTGACAGGGCATAACGTATTACACATGATTGCAGGACATGAATCTACATATAGTGCGCTTCCTGTGTTCACGTGCAGGGGAAGTAACGTTAAAACTAATGTATGCCTGTCATCGTATGAGTTTCACTTTCGCGAAATATTTACTATGACAAGTTCGACTACTTAAACTGACGAGTTATCAAATCAAATCAAATCAGATAGGCCTATTACAGCACTTTTGAAGAAGAGAGAAGAGGAATGGGATCTACGGAACAGGTCTTTTCTTTACGATGCATAACTGAAAAATGTTTGGCTAAAAACCAAAAAGTTTATTGCGCTTTCGTAGATTTAGAAAAGGCCTATGATCGAGTGGTGAGGAATTAGCTGTGGTCAACGTTATCTACGTACTCGTATGATCAGATCAGAATAAACGGAGCGTACACGGAGTGGTTTCCTATCGAAAGAGGTGTTCGACAGGGATGTGTTGCGTCACCATAGCTATTCAACCTATTCATGGATAACTGTTTGACAGATTTAAAAGAAAGTATGTATGGGTTAAGAATGAATGAATTACTCATCAAATGTTTACTCTACGCTGATGATCAAGTAATACTTGCGTCATCCGCTAACGAGCTTCAGGAGATGCTAAATATTATGAATGAAGCTTTGAAAGGGAAAGGAATGAAAGTGAATGTAAACAAAACGAAAGTTATGCTTTTTGAACGAGATGAATCTATGATGAATGGCAATATTTTGATAGATGGGGAACAAGTGGAAGAGGTGAAAGAATTTGTATACTTGGGATCTAAATTTACAAAAGATGGAACATGTGAAAGTGATATCGAAAGGAGAGTGAATGCAGGGAATATGGTAAATGGTGCTCTGCATGCTTTTATGAATAGCCAGATGGTGTCTCAAAGGGCTAGACTGGCAGTCCATGCTGGAGTGTTGGTGTCAACACTTATGTATGGTAGTGACAGTTGGGTATGGCAGAAGAATCACAAAAGTAAAATAAATGCGTTAGAGACGAAAGCGTTGAGAAGTATGTGTGGATTAAAACTGAGTGACAAAGTAAGAAATAGTGTGATAAGAGAATGTTGTGGTATAAAAGAGGACGTAGTGACCAAAATTAAGAAAGGTATGCTTAGATGGCATGTAGAAAGAATGAACGAAATGAGACTGACAGAAAGGATTTATGAGTCAAGAGTGAATGCGAAAGTTGGAAGGGAAGACCAAGGCGAAAGTTCCTGGACCAAATCCAGGACATTTTAAATAAGGGCCAGGTCAAAAGTACTTTAAACCGACGAACTTGTATGAAAGGTTTAATGAGAATGAAAGAAGCGAAGGAGATATGCAAGGATCGTGGCAAGTGGAAGGACGTTGTCTCTGCCTACCCCTATGGAAATGAGGCGAGATGCTATGTATGTATTATTTTGTTCTATCATCAATATTTTCTCCGGCAGACGCCTAGCCTTTTTAAGTTTGGAGTCTACTTTTAAGCCCCTTAAATAAAAGAAATACACATATAATTTGAAGAAATGTGCGTTAACGAGCGAGATTGTTATAATTATAATTTTATTTTAACTTCATCATTTACATATATGAATAACTAATACATTTACTTTGGTACATGACTAGACCATTTATAAGTGTTAACTTCTTATGGTATGGGAGACCGCTTCGTTACGTCGCCAGTCTGTCTGGCATCCCTTTCTCCCACGCATACGGCAGTGGCAAGCAGGCTCTTCTTGTCTCACTCTAACCCAGCGTTGACAGCGCGAGCCGTATTTTCGACGCTTCCCTTTCGCTCTACTCACTGCTTAGGGTGCGATAGACATATACCATTTACATTTTTTTTTAATTCGTAACAGGCCTGCGCTTGGCTGCAATCAAACCTGATGTTAGGTATTGATGCAGCCTAGAGTGGAACGCGCTTGCCAAGGAGATGCATATTCACTCTGCATTTGAAAGTACCCGGATTGTAGGAGTCAGGAAACACGGAAGCTGGTAAAGCATTCCACTCCTTTGCGGTGCGGTTCAGAACCGATTGGGAAAAACGCTTGGTACGGAGTCGTTGGATTTCCACTATGTACCGATGCCAATCGTTTCTGTGCCTTGATGTTCTCAAGTAAAAAGGCGATGGAGGAACAAAATCGTACAGTTCCTGCGCACACTCACCGAAATAGCATATAACATATAATACAACATAACGAATAAAAGATTTTATCAACATATTTATATACATAAATATTAAATATCAACCTAAGCTTTTCTCAAGTGAAACAAATTCAAAATTAAATCGGTTCAACTTCGATTAGTTGAAGTTATCATTTCTATCAGGTGTACTGTACCGCCAACACTCCGCAACCAGCTGTAATGCAACATGCGCTAGATGAACCGAAAAACAAGTTGAAATTTTTACTTCCATAATAAGTCGACAGTTCAAGCGGTGATCGTTATACAGGCAATTGAGTAATTGTGAACTATGAATAATGTATGACACATTAAGTCACTGGCGTAACGACTTAACGGCAGTGCCATAACGTTTGTTTTCAAACAATATAAACCCATGTGGTTTTTCCTAAAGACTGTAATAAGTATACTAGCGAGCCGCCCCAGCTTCCCATGGCTTTACCTACAAGTTTTGTCCATCGTATGGCTGCATCATGAATAGAATATGTGGGTTAGATTTCATTGTAATAAAACATCTACACTACTTGAAGTATTTTAAAGAATCTACTTATATATTGCAATAATCTTTTCAGTTATATAATCTATTATTTATTAAAGAAATGAAACACAGATGAGCAGCTTTTATTGCTTAACGGCACTGACTTATTTATCAGAAAATGAATACGGGCTACTTTACTGTTGATAGAGCCTTTTCTTTGAGCTATTTGCCTATTTCTGCATTTTTTATAGAAATATATCTCCAAATAACCGTAGAGTACACCTAATGCTAAGCGAATCCAAACACCAATACTGCAAGAACAGTTGGTCCGTTTTGAAAAGTTATTTTAAGATATACATAGCATCACGCCTCATTCCCATAGGGGTAGGCAGAGACAACATCCTTCCACTTGCCACGATCCTTGCATATCTCCTTCGCTTCTTTCATTCTCATTAAACCTTTCATACAAGTTCGTCGGTTTAGAGTACTCTTGACCTGGCCGTTATTTAAAATGTCCTGGATTTGGTCCAGGAACGTTCGCCTTGGTCTTCCCCTTCCAACTTTCGCATTCACTCTTGACTCATAAATCCTTTTTGTCAGTCTCCTTTCATTCATTCTCTCTACATGCCCAAACCATCTAAGCATACCTTTCTCAATTTTAGTCACTACATCTTCTTTTATACCACAACGTTCTCTTATCACACCATTTCTTACTCTGTCACTCAGTTTTAATCCACTCATACTCCTCAACGCTCTTATCTCTATCGCATTTATAAGTGTTGCCACCAACACTCCAGCATGCACAGCCAGTTTGGCCCTTTGAGACACCATCTGGCTTTTCGTAAAGGCGTGCAGAGCACCATTTACCATATTCCCTGCATTCACTCTCCTTTCAATATCACTTTCGCATGTTCCATCTTTTGTAAATCTAGATCCCAAGTATACTAATTCTTTCACCTCTTCCACTTGTTCATCCTCCTCTATTCATTAATAGTTCTTTTTAAATTAGATAGCTTATTTTCCAAGAAGGCTATATGCTATATATCATCTCGCTAAGATCAACGGGAGCGGTGCACTGAGGAATAATGTTTCAAAATCGGATTTTTTCCCTTTTGATCTATCAACACATGTGTTGGGTAAACGGTTAAAGTTTCGCAAAAATCATGTATGATAGAATTGTTTCCCTTTAAAAGACCTAAATAAAAGTCTACTATAGTATAAGTCTATCCGTTAAGGTTGGCTCCATTTTTTAATGCTAACCGAATCCGTTATATTACGAACTGAGTTGTCGCACCTTCGCGCTACTAACTCGTTAGTATTTCGCGGTCAGAGTTACGTAATCCCATCATAACCGTGACAGCAATCCGTGGGAACGTGACTTATTACGTCCGGTTCCGGTTTAACGCTAATTTTAAATTAGAATTCTCTTTAACGTAACTTTTTACACCTGTTATTTTAGTATTTTCACGCTTAAATACGATCTCGTTCGATGACGTGTTTGGATCATCACTTCCTTGTTGAAATTTGAGTGAAACTTCGCTAGCAGAGGTTCTGGGTTATCGTTGGACGGTGATCACACCTGATTGTAAGTGTAATATGGACGGGCGTTGATCTGGTAAGAGGCAATTTATCTCTTATGGTTTCTGCATCGTACCGGAACACAAATGCCTTAATGGGCGGTACGTCTTTACTGGAAAGGACCGCCCACGTACGTCTGATGATGATGATGTTGGAGAATTTGGAATCTGAAGTGCTAGGGGTTAGTTACTAGGGTGTTTTCGCGAGCTGTTCTAAGAAAACCCCACAAAAGACTCAGTAATGTTCAAATTGTAGTACGATTTTCAATTAGCTCCCTTTTAATCTGTCGTGATAAATTACTGGTATAAAAGAAGATGCAGTGACTAAAATTGAGAATGTTATGCTTAGATGGTTCGGGTACGTAGAGAGAATGAATGAAAGGAGACTGTCAAAGAATGGGAAAGTTGGAAGGGGAAGACCAAGGTGAACGTTCCTGGACTAAATCAAGGATATTTTAAATAAGAGTACTCTAAACCGACGAACTTAATAAGATAGGCAAGAGAAGGAGATAGGCAAATGGAAGGACGTGTTCTCTGCCTACCCTTATGGGAATCAGGCGCGATGCCTATGTATAATTAAGTGTAATCTTTCGATTCCCAAATATCAATATCTAGTTTGTTTGAGTCCGGACTGTTGGGAGCCTTCGGCGGTGGCTAGTTACCACTTTACCAACAAAAAATGTATCACCAAACAAGATATCTGTGTTCCGGTTCATACCGTTGTATAAGAAACCTTACAGTTTATCATCACTCACCATCAGATGCTCAATTTTTATGTATCATTCAAACCAGCGGGCACGGATGCTTTGGTAAGTACCTGCACCAGATAGTTGGACATGAGGACTCACCCGCCTGTCACGAGTGTGGTGCCCTCATGGACACATCTCATCATACTGTGGCAGAATGCCCGGTTTGGGGGCCTCAACGGCACTCTCTGATTTCTCTCGTTGGCGGTGAGCTCTCGCTGATGAGCATAGTCGACTATATGCTCAGCAGTGAAAGTGGTTGGCGGATGGTACCATCCTTCTGTGAGAATGTCATCTCACAGACATCAGAGAGGGAGAGGGAAGCTGCAGCTGAGGCCACCTCTATCCATAGGAGGAGGCCGGGAGCCTGGAGACGCGCCTTTGCGAGTCTCCATCTATTCTGAATGGTCGTGACAGACAATGTCCGGAGTCCCAGAGCGTAATGTCCCCACTGAACCTCTGGTACTTCTGTTCAGGACACTGAGGGTCCCGTTGAGTTTTAGTGGGTATTCTGTTATTCAGCAAGTCCCACACTCCTGGATGAAAGTGTGACTTTCAGCCAGCGTGCGTAAATGCATTTCCCAGCGAAAAAAAAGGGGTTTTCACAAAGTGTGAAAATATTTTTTTTGATGACATTGTATAATAGACCACATAATAAGCGGTCGTTATGGTGTCGTTACCTCGCAAAGTGTCACGTAACCGCGTTTTTGTTTAAGAAAGCAAGTTACGCGATTCTTAGAGTAATTCACATAAATTACTTTTACAAAATGACAAATGTAACATCCGATCTTGGTCTTCTTTGATGTCTTATTGTTGACTAGTTGATCATCGCAACTTCGGCTGCATACACTTAAATGTGGACTTTTTTGCAGTCTCGCTGGCGCAGTGGTGCGAGTACTCGCTTTGTTAGCAGAGGAGCCGGGTTCGGGATATTGCACTTTCTAAATTGTCTGAGTCTGGCCTGATGGGTGGCTTCGGCCGTGGCTAGTTACCACCCTACCAGCAAAGACGTACAAAAAAGCTTTGTGTTCTGATACGATGCTGATTTCAAACCATAAGAAGTAAATTGCCACTTACCAGATTATCGCGCTTTCATTTTAGTCTGTATCATCACTTACCATCAGGTGTGATCACAGTTAAGTGTTATTGTGTCAGCAATAAAAAAAATAGTTTTTTTTTATATGTTATTTCAATGTACGACTGATGATGATGCTAAAGAGGACGACTTTGAATCAAAAGTCACGAGGATCTGTTCTGTGAAGAACCCATAACAAACTCAATCGCAATATATATATTTCCAATTCATTCTATATCGATTAGATTCGCTCCCACGCTTTTTTATTTTTAAGTAGTCTTTCCAATTATAGAATGATTACTCAATTCGTTTTTTTAAATAAAATATTTAAATTTGAGTCATTGTTTGACACTAAGTAATAAGTTGTTTTTACCTTTTTAAGAAAAATCGTAGTCCAACGTAATCTTTATATAACGAAACCTCATTCTTCATCGTGACTTTGGTTCTATTACGGATCTCTTCATTTCTGATTCGATCACGTAGAGAAACTCCGAGCATAACCCTCTCCACCGCACCCTGAGTGACTCTGAGTCATCGCTGGCAATACGCACTGTTCGAAGACTTTGGTCTTCAGGCACTGAGGGATATCGGACGAAAATATCTGGCGTAGCTTCCCGAACGCTGGCCAACCGAGTTGGATTCGGCGGTTGACCTCCTTCTCGAAATTGGACCTACCTAGCTGGACTATATATCCCAGGTATGTGTACTCGTCAACAATTTCGAGAGCTGAGTTCTCAACGATGACTGGGTGAGGCGGTAAATGGATATTAGACATGTTGAGAAACTCTGCTGAGGTCACCGAGCATTGTATTGAGATCTTCGAGAGTCTCCGCCATAATGACTACGTCATCGGCAAACTGTAGATGAGTGATGTAGTCACCTTTGATGTTGATGTCCAGTCCGTTGCACTCCAAAAGCTTAAAAAGGTCTTCCAGCGCCGCAGTGAAGAGCTTCGGGGAGATAACATCTCCCTGTCGCACTCCACGCTGCAGTTGGATAGACGCTGTGCTTTGGTCCTGTATACGGACTGACATGGTGGCGTCTTCGTACAAGCACTTCAACACGTGTATATACCGGTGGTCAATTCGGCATCTCTGTAAAGATCTCAACACGGCCCATGTTTCCACCGAATCGAAGGCTTTGTTATAGTCCACGAACGCTAAGCAAAGTGGCCGATTATACTCTTCGGTCTTCGGTATAATCTGCCGCAGCGTAAAGATGTGGTCTATGGTATTAAAGCCTTTTCGGAATCCGGCTTGTTCGGGAGGCTGGAAGCCGTCAAATCTGCGAACGAGACGATACGTAATGACTCTCAAGAACAGATTGTAGACATGACTTAACAGCGCGATAGGTCTGCAGTTCTTCAATAAGGTGTTGTCGCCTTTCTTGAAGAACAACACCACCACGCTTCTATGCCATGCCTCCGGAACACCTCTCAATCTACGTATATGAAAAAAAAATATGAAACTGTATCGGCAGGTCTCAATGCCGTATTTTATCGATATGTCAATCGGTTGTAGGTAATTATTATCACATACATCTAAATTGACCGTCCGGTTTGTCTGTCACTCTGGTATTTATTGGCCAATTGGATATTAATTCGGCTGATTGGATAAATTAATATTAAGTTAATCATATTTTGTTGTAAATTAACTAGCAAATCCGACTACGTATCTTGACGGTTACCTCATTGGAAGGTGAGTAATAATAGAAAGGAAAAAAATATTTTATTCGTCCTAATCCAAGTTCGTAAGGTACAAGGCACTCTAAGCTGTTAATAGGAAATTCACCTCTCAAAATTTCTACACAGCATCGTACCTGATAGGAAAACAACCATAAGTAAGTAGCAGCCCATTTACGTCCCACTGCTGGGCACAGGCCTCCTCAAACCGAGGAGCGAGGGTTTTTTAGAGCATAGATCCATCATGCTGCTCCACTGCGGATGGGCAGGCATAGTACACAAGTGCACTCTCTATTCCTTCACTCTCATAGTCCGATTCGGGCAAATAATGAGAAAATCTTAATAGAACACTCAATATCCATTTTTGAATTGGCCCGACCCGGGACTCGAACCCAGGACCTCATGTCTGTAGTTGAACATGCTAACCACTAGACCAACGAGGCAATGAGAAAATAAATATAAGTTAAAGAAAATATATCTTCTTAGTCTCTATTTTTTTATTTGATGCGTCATCTTTTTCTAAATCCACTTCTATAATGATCTATTGGACCTTCACCGACTCTTTGGTTACAGACCTCCCTCTCCATCTCTTCTTTGAAGCCATGGAAAAGCAGTATTTTTCTATATTATCCACTAATCATAAAATGACTGTACCATTTCACCTTTGGATACCTGTATCTTATAGCCTATTAGATAATACGATTACCTTTATTTGTTATGCTTGATACCGAATCCAGGGCATCAAGCTGTAACATAATCCAGCAACTCCTTGTGTCGCTGATTGGTGGAAACCATTCGTTAACCAAATGAATAGAAGCAATGGACGCCAGCAAGGTAGAGAACCGTAGCGAGACTTTTATTTAGATATTACGAAGAAGGTTGTCAATAATTTGGCTTGCTTGATTAGCTGCGGACATTAAAAGTTGACCTCTAGATGGCTGATATAGTAGGAGCAATGGTCATAGCAAAGCAGGGTAGTAAACTTCACTGGCGAATCCATTATCTACTTGAAAGAGACGACTAAGAAGGAGTGGACGGTTGGTCTAAATGCTCATGCTATCAATCGCAGAAGATAGGGTGGTAGAAGGCGAGGATTTTCACCGCTTCCTGCCACCGCCTTGAACCTCGATTGCCTTGAGTCTCTAGTAGTCCACTTTAGGACAACAAAAGATCGCTGTGTCTTAGTGAGTATTTTGCATTGTGTGTCAATCACCATGAAATCATAGCTCCGTCGTATTCGAGAGTGACTGGTATTACAAACGCTACCAAAAGAAAGATTATCACAGCTGATGTCCCACCTCCAGTAATTGGAGAGTAAAAAAAGAAGAAGTGAGTGTTCGGGGTTACCAGTAAAACGAAGTGAGGTCACCAGTAGGGTAAGATGAATATTACACCAGGTTGTACTGAAGAATTTTGGAAGACAACTAAGATAAAGAAGACACTATTATAATTATTACTTTGATGATTATATGGGTAGTTGCGAGTTTGTTTTACCGAGAAAATAAATATGACCAAACCGTGATTTTAAGACGTGGTTGTGTTAGCTACCTGCAATAAGATGTGTCCCCTTGTGCAGTTCCAATGGGGCGTGCGAGGTACTTGAGATACGGCGATGGCGCCCACGCTTCGCTACGTATATAAAAATCAGATAGGGATCTGTGTGTCCGTTGATAATTATTTTACAAAAGGTTTTTAAAAAAGTTATTTTATCCAATATTTTTAGGTAAATATAATGTATAAAACTATTTGACCATGTAAAGGTGTATAAATATAAATAAATGTAGTGTTGCCACTATACATTTACACTTCCCAAGCGTTAAAAAGAAGAACAACTCATAGATAGTCCGTAAAGATGGCATAGATTAAATATCACATAGCAATAAGGAATTAGATGGGTCTATAAATCCAAACGGTTATCGAAGTCCCGGTCGTTGACTGTTGCGTAAGATTGCGGTGAAAGTAAACATTACAGTTGATGGGTTGCTGATGAGGTCGTAATGCTTTGACGCTACCGACTCGACGAGGATATCTATAAAACTACTACCCGTCCCGCGCAACTTTGTCCGTCTATACATTAATTAAAGCACATCATCTATGCGTCATCATCTCTAACTTGAAAAATACTGTAATAAAAGAAACTTGGTAACAAATTAACGAAAACATTTACAAAATCGTTACAATTTGCAATAAAAGATATTAAGTTCATAATCTAAACGAAAACTACTAAACTTTAAGTTGGACTGAATTACAAACAGTTAAAATATCTGACCAAAATGGGTTAAATACTTTTAGACTTCATTGGCGACAGACATCGTGATACGAGATTTTTATAAATAGAGATGGAATTTTAAAAGATATTCGTCGCTTCAACCGATGGACGTCCACTGCTGGACCACTGTTCTCACGTAATGATGTCCACAAGGCCCGATCTTGTGCAGCCTGGCTCCAGTGGCTACCGGCGACTCTCTTTATGTCATCGGTACACCTTGTGGGGGGTCTCCCTACACTGCGTCACCCGTTGCCGGGTCTCCACTCTAGCACCTTCGGGCCCCAACGTCCATCGGTTGGACTATGTGTCCCGTCCATTGCCACTTCAGGCTATGTCGGTGACTTTGATTCTGCTACGGATCTCCTCATTTCTGATTTGATCGCGTAGAGAAACTCCGAGCGAAGCCGTCTTCATCGCACGCTGAGTGACTCTGAGCTTTCGAATGAGGGCCATAGTCAGCGACCACGTTTCGGGGACATAGGTCATCGCTGGCAACACGCACTGTTCGAAGAGCTTCGTCTTCAGGATATCGGACGAAAATATCTGGCGTAGTTTCCCGAACGCTGCCCAAACGAGTTGGATTCGTCGGTTGACCTCCTTCTCGAAATTGGATCTACCTAGCTGGACTATGTGTCCCAGGTATGTATACTCGCCTACAATTTCGAGTGGGGAGTTCTCAGCGATGATTGGGTGGAGCGGAACATGGATTTTCGGCTTATCCATGTTCATTTTTAGGCCCACCTGTTGAGAAACTCTGCTGAGGTCGTCGAGCATTGTGTTGCGAACCAATTCTCTGGTTCTGTTAGTGATCTTAATGAGTATACCCTTGCATATTATGAAATAAAGTACTCCAAGACGTCTATCTGTCTGTTCGCAATAAACCCAAAAGTTTCTGAACGGTTTTCACTTGTATATAGAGTACTTTTCTAGGAAAGTTACAATAGAAAGATTTTGTATAAATTGCTTAGGGAAAACCACCAGGAAGTTTGCATTGGAAACGCTACCTATCCTTTTGAAATATAACAAAATAATACATGGATACTTCTTCTTTTAAATCTTTAACTTTCCTCATATTTAAAAGGTTCCGGAAGTTCGCGGATGATACAGTCGGGAATCGTATCTGTCGTTTATTTTTGTTAAAGAAGAATGTATACTTTCTCAGACGTTTATCGCGATGAAATCGCAGATCAAGACATCAATTGGACGACTGCGAGCTACTGTACCCGATAATATCTCACAAATAATAATGTCATCGTCGAATCAATTATTGAACAAATATCGGACAACGACTTTGATGTCTACATATACCTACAACAGTATCTAAAGCGTTTGAAATTCGGCCGTAATACATAAAAAGGTAAATAGCAGCCTATTAACGCCCCACTGCTGGGCACAGGCCTCCTCACTCATATGAAAGAGGATTTTTAGAGCATAGACCCACTACGCTGCTCCACCGCGGTCATAGTCCGATGTGACGGGAATCTGACACGATCAGAGAGAGATCGGGTGCAAAACCGACGGCTTAGCGTGCTCTCCGAGGCATGTTGGTGAATCACACCGCCAACTTCCTAACTTCGGGCAAATATTGAGAAAATCTTAATAGAAAACTCAAAATCGATTTTGAATAGGTCCGATCCAAGACCTCATATCTATCGTTGAACATGTTAACCTCTATAACAAATAATTGAAGGGTTACTTTGACGATAAAAAGGCGTGGGAGTGAATAAAATGCTCTAATCTGAATAAAGTAAATTCTCTATCTATATAAAGTTGTATTGTAAGTCCATATAATATGTTATATTTGACGATTTAAGAGTGCTGTAAAAACCTACTCGAATAAAAGTTTCTGGACTATTTTATTTTTGTTGCTGACAGGTTAGCGAGTGACTCCTTTAGTTAGACCAATGATATTATTGTATTGTATACAGTGCAAAAAAGATGCATTGTTCTGTAGCAAAAAGCCAACGTCACGCGGTGTTCCCAGGCGGTCACCCATCCAAGTACTGACCGCGCCCGACGCTGTTTAACTTCGGTGATCGGACGAGAACCGGTGTGTTCAACGTGGTGTGGACGTTGGCGATAGAGAGGCCATATATTGTGCTCTTTATAGTGCAAAAAAGATGCATTGTTCTGTAGCAAAAAGCCAACGTCACGCGGTGTTCCCAGGCGGTCACCCATCCAAGTACTGACCGCGCCCGACGCTGTTTAACTTCGGTGACCGGACGAGAACCGGTGTGTTCAACGTGGTGTGGACGTTGGCGATAGAGAGGCCATATATTGTGCTCTTGTATACAGTGCAAATAAGTGTGTGTAAATATATGTTAATTAACGAAATACTTGACATGACAAAACTGGTACTACTAACTCCAATTAGTAATGCTCGCCAGTAAATTTGGGCGGTTGCCTTCTTTTGGGAGAACGTTATCTCGCTGCAGGAGGCAAACGTGAACCTGAAGACCCTCGCCGTCGGAGGTTGCTTGGTTGCAGAAGTCGCACGTATGCACTTCATGCTTCACCCTATTGAGTGGTAAGTCCTCATAGTCAGTATCATCCGGGTCACTACAGTGGAATGCAGCTAGAGAACCTCTAGTGATCTCACTCATGGATGAGGTCCGCTGGGTTTTAGTGGTTATCTGTGAGATCCACTCTTCCGATTGGAAAAAGTCTGCGTAAAGGCATTTCCCAGCGCAAAAAAACCTCTCCAATTAGTCTGGAGGCCTGTGCCTTGCAGTGGGACTGTATGTACTACAAATATTGGAAGCCCAGCATAAATTTCAAAGGCTGGGCTCGAACCTATGTAAAGAAACAAGCGAAATAAAAGACAACGACCTCGCTAGCGTTGTGATGCGAATACTCACTTCGCTAGCAGAGGTTCTGGGTTCGAAGTTCCTCAAATTCTAGGCTTCGTTTCATAAATATAGATAAACAATTTCCCACAACTAATGACGAAACGTTCGAAGATTAAACACGAATATACATCAAATGATTTCCCATCATTATCTATTGAAAACATCGTCCAAATCTAAGAGCAATCATGTATTCTTAACATGGAATATGATGCAATAGGTTCTACCGGCAATATAATAAGGTACCACAAACTGCTTACGGTGTGATGCAATTAGTGTATGGTGCCAGAGGTATTAAGTATTAGGATTATTTTAACTATAATTTGAAGGTTTAATTACGCATGGGAGTAAATAACATACATACATAGCATCACGCCTCATTCCCATAGGGGTAGGCAGAGACCACGTCCTTCCACTTGCCAAGATCCTTGCATATCTTCTTCGCTTTTTTCATTCTCATTATGCGTTTCATACAAGTTCGTCGGTTTAGAGTACTCTTGACCTGGCCGTTACTTAAAATGTCCTGGATCTGGTCCAGGAACGTTCGCCTTGGTCTTCCTCTTCCAAGTTTCGCATTCACTCTTGACTCATAAATCCTTTTTGTCAGTCTCCTTTCGTTCATTCTCTCTACATGCCCAAACCATCTAAGCATACCTTTCTCAATTTAAGTCACTACGTCTTCTTTTATACCACAAGGTTCTCTCATCACACTATTACTTACTCTGTCACTCAGTTTTAATCCACTCATGCTTCTCAACGCTCTCATCTCTACGGCATTTTTTTACTTTTTTGATTCTTCTGCCATACCCAACTTTCACTACCATACAAAAGTGTTGGCACCAACACTCCTCTATGCACAGCCAGTCTGGCTCTTTGAGACACCATCTGGCTATTCGTAAAGGCGCGCAGAGCATCATTTACCATATTCCCTGCATTCACTCTCCTTTCAATATCACTTTCACATGTTCCATCTTTTGTAAATTTAGATCCCAAGTATACAAATTCTTTAAAAATAAACCACTCTAATTTAAATAAAAGTTGTATTGTAATGGTAATGGTGAAAAAGAATATCCGTTTGAGTTTGATGTGGTTTCTTCCCAGAACATAGTTTGAAGGAAATTCGCAATGGGCAGTTTTAGAACACGTGTAAAAGTATTTTTTCTGTCAGGTCGTTAATTATTTTAACAGTTAGTAAGTAAAAGTAAATAGTAGGTAGCAGCCCGTTAACGTCCCACTGCTGGGCACAGGCCTCCTCACTCCAAGGAGCGAGGGTTTTTAGAGCATAGACCCACTAGTGGCAGGCATAGTACACAACAAGTGTACTTTCTATTCCTTCACTCTCATAGTCCGATATGACGGGAATCCGAAACGACCGGAGAGAGATCAGGCGCAGGACCGACGGCTTAACGTGCTCTCCGAGGCACGGGGGTGGATCACACCGCCAACTTCCCAACTTCGGGCAAATATTGAGAAAATCTTAATAGAAAACTCAATATTGGTTTTTGAATTGGCCCGACCCGAGACTCGGACCCAGGACCTCGTGTCTGTAGTCGAACATACTAACCACTAGACCAATGAGGCAGTCTTATTATATCCAAGCCTGCCAATCCGCAGTGGAGCAGCGTGGTGGGTGGGGTGGGGCTCTAAATACCCTCGCTCTTCGGGGTGAGGAAGCCTGTGACCAGCTATTAGTAATTTTTAAGTCTTTCTTTTACATCTTAATCTGTTGTATATTGGAAACAATGTCTGTAAAAGCCTATTTCTGAGTTTGAAATATTGCATAATAATTCCAAAAGTTATCGATTATCCATTGTCGTTATTAATGAGAATTGAAAGTGTCTTTTAAAATTTATTTACGTATTTACTGCTAAAATAATCTACGCTAAAACTTATTAATGTATTAAATATATTGAAGAGACCATATACACATGAATAAGGCATTTATAAATTAAATTGTTTAATTATCAATAGATGTATTATATTAATTTATGCAATTGTTAGTTAAAGAGAGCCTGAAGCAAATTAATACCTTCTTCTCTTCATACATTCAGATATTAGATAAATATATTATTATGTAGAAGACACGTCGTATTTGACTTCTTGTTATAAAGGCCCAATTATATTAGGTATAATCTTCACTTGAGAACTGATTCGTTTATAAACATGTCTGGTTTAAAGGACATCAGATAGAAACAGACTATATGAGAAGGAATATATCAATTAAAGTAGAATATGACAGTAATTAAGTAATACGCAAAACGTGGTACGGATCCAAGACCATAGGTGGACGCTAGCTGTAGCGGAAGGGTCCAAAAGGAAAAAGAAGGGTTGGAAGACCCGTGACAAGACGGGAGGACGAATTAAAAGATATTGCGGGGTCTAACTGTCTGCAAGTTGCCAGGGACAGCACCAAATGGTTATCTTTGGAGAAGGCCTTCGCCCAAAAACGTAGGTTTCTTGCCAAGCTAATGTAATATCATATATTATTTACTTGTTAAACATTAATGTAAGGCAAGAAATAAAAGGCTTTTTGATTTTTTATATTTATTTGTAACAGCAATTAACTACGCAATATAATGAATAAATGATAATGAGCCTATATGACAAGGGTAGAAATCTGGGAGATTTAATTATAGCAGTACTGGTTATCACAGAGACGACGGTCCATGCTCTGACGGAACCACTAAGAATGCGTACCGATCCCACGCTCTCGGCTCCGTTTATATCACCCCTAGAGCGGCTAAGGACCCGACGCACGTGCCTTTAACAAGTTATTGCTTAAAAGTAAGTGAGTAAGTAGCAGTCCATTAACGTCCCACCGCTGGGCACAGGCCTTTTTTTTCGCTGGGAAATGCATTTAGGCACGAACCCCGACCTACAGGTCAGGAGTGTGGGACTCGGCGAGGGAGGAGACCTCGCAATACCCACTAAAACCCAGCGGAACCCTCTTCATCCGTAAGTGAGGCACCAGGTGTTCAACTTTCGTATTCGTCCCTGGTACCTCAGATGAGTCCAACTGAGGATTCAAGGAGGTGGAAGGAGGCGCGCAAACACGCACCGCCTAGTACCCTGCCTCCTTCGCCGGTAAGCGGGAGCATCCGCTGCATTCTCCCTCTCTCGCTCATGGGCTTCTTTAAGCGAGACTACGGTCTCGCAGAAGTAAGATACTCCGGCCCACATCCTACCATTGGAGAGCATCGCACCTATAATGCTCTCCAACGAGAGATCACCGCCAATCAGCGCCACCAGGAGGTTACGTTGAGGTCCCCAGGCTGCACACTCTGTCACAGTGTGATGCGTTGAGTCGACTGCTGCACCACACTGTTGGCAAGCGGGTGACTCCTCCCGGCCAATTCGATGCAGGAACTTTCCGAAGCATCCATGCCCGGTCAGAACCTGCACCAAACCGCCCGCCACTGGGGAACCGAGGCTCTCTTTCCATTTTTGGACCAGGGCCTGGTCAGCCAGGAGGATCGCCCGCCAAAAGAGTCGCCGCTGTCCAGGATACTACGTACAGGTACGGTACAGGACCTCAATGTCTGTAGTCGAACATGCCAACCACTAGACCAATGAGGCAGTCCCGTATTGCTTATATATGCTATTTATTAGTTACAACTACCCTTTTTTCTAATTGATTTTCCCTAATACTACAGTTGTATGGTATAAATCGCTAATAAATGCTGATTCGTCTTAGTTTGTGTCTGTATAACTCGTGATTATTTTACGATAAAGAATAATCTATCTATGTATTCATAACAGCGAATAAGCACTATGACCGCTATCGCTTGTGACTTGAACAGTGTAATTAAGGCAGTGAAATGCATTCCGCGTCGTACACGTGCACGGAACCTTTGCTTTTCTATAATTTTTACGTAACCGACGCACAATACGAATTCATTATTGACCTTATGTGGTTTAGAATTCATGACAGAAATGGATCTAAAATAGGATATAATTACATTGAAATGCAAATAAAAGCTAGAGGTACGTTTCATCTCGTAACAAAAGCATCCTCCAAGAGTGTGAAGAGACAATGCCAATGAATATTGATAATTTTTAAATAAATAGCGACAATAGAAAATGGCCACGATTAAGTGGACATCCATTTACTTATTGTTATCTTAAAGTTTAAATAATTGCTTTAAAGTTCTTCGGTGAATAATAATATGATGAGTCTTTTTTTCAGACACTTATGTTATTAGTGTAGATCACTAATATTATAAAGAGGAAAGATTTGTATTTTTCTATGTAAGGAATAAACTCTAAAAGTACTGGAACGATTTTAATAATTCTTTTTTCATTAGATAGCTACATTATCACTGAGTAATATAGGCTATATTTAATACAAGATTACTGTAGAAATCTTAAGAAATTCCTATTAAAACCTACTGAAGGTGTAAAAAAAGTAGCCATAAAATATCTTAAATCGCATACGCTGTGAAGAGTATTAATGATAGGACAAAAAAATGTTGCACAATATTATAGAATACGAGGTGTGTTCAAAAAGTATCGCGAATTTTGAATTTTCGCGGGTTACGTATATTCGAATTTCGAATTTTTTGTGGCGTTATGTTGGTACTCATGTCTCTCACTTATGCCGACAAGCTCGGCCATTTTGAATGTTCATTTAATTGTTGACAGCTGCTTTGCTTGCACGTGTTTTGGATCGTCTTCGATTTTTACCTATTCAAAAAAATGGATCAAAGAACCTGTATCAAATTTTGTGTGAAAAACGAAATTAAGTGCGCGGATGCATTCCGAATGTTGACTGTGGCATACGGAGAAGCTACCTTGGACCGAAGCAACGTTTATCGGTGGTACAAAATGTTCTCAGAAGGCCGAGAAGATGTGAACGACGAAGAGCGTGCCGGACGCCCGAGCACTTCAACAACAGACGAAAAAATTAATGAAGTGGAGAAAATGGTATTGGCCAATCGTCGAATCACCGTTAGAGAAGTTGCTGAGGACCTAAACATATCGATTGGCTCGTGCCATTCGATTTTTATCAATGATTTGGGCATGAGACGGGTCGCCGCGAAATTCGTACCAAAATTGCTCAATTGTGACCAAAAACAGCATCGCATGAACATTGCTAATGAGATGTTAAACTCTGTCCGCGACGACCCAAATTTGCTCCAGAGGGTCATAACTGGTGACGAATCGTGGGTTTATGGTTATGACGTGGAAACCAAAGCTCAATCATCTCAATGGAAGCTGCCGCACGAACCAAGACCGAAAAAAGCGCGCCAAGTTCGATCGAATGTGAAAGTTTTGCTGACAGTTTTCTTTGATTGCAGGGGCGTGGTGCATCATGAGTTCTTGCCACAGGGAAGAACGGTCAATAAGGAATATTACCTGCAAGTTATGCGCAATTTGCGCGAAGCAATCCGCCAGAAACGCCCGGATTTGTGGAAGAACAAAAATTGGCTTTTGCACCACGATAACGCCCCTGCTCACACATCGTTGCTTGTGCGCGACTTTTTGGCCAAAAACAACACACTAATGATGCCGCAGCCACCGTATTCCCCAGATCTGGCCCCCTGTGACTTTTTCTTGTTCCCTAAACTGAAGAGGCCCATGAAAGGACGACGTTACTCTTCTCTTGACGAGATAAAGACGGCATCGAAGGAGGAGCTGAACAAGATAAAAAAAAATGATTTTTTGAAGTGCTTCGAAGATTGGAAAAACCGTTGGCACAAGTGTATAATATCTCATGGGGATTACTTTGAAGGGGACAAAATAGATATTCATGAATAAATAAATAATTTTTGAAAAAACACAAAATTCGCGATACTTTTTGAACACACAGCGTATATCAATATCTATACAAAACTTCGCGAGACCAAATTTCTTACTATTGTAGTTACGTCACTGTAACTACTTTTTCCCATTTAACAAATTGATTGATTGAAATGCCGATCAAAATCAGACCGTCTTATCCATAGTAATTATAAATTTTTATCCACATAAATAATTTAATATTCAAGACTGCCTCAATACCTGATGATTACTTTTTGAATTATTGAAATCGGATATTCCATTCAAAACATATCATGAAATTAAAATACATACCGGCGGCGGTCGCCACGCAGCGCATCGAGTAACTAACTCGACGAGAGAGGGAGGTAGGGAGAGTGCGGGAGAAGGGGCTGCACCATGATGAACTAGGTTACCTTACGCAGTGGACGCAAGTGACATTGCATATTTCGAATTTTTTTACACATTTTTCTGCTTCACTTAGCCGAGACGGGCCGCTAGTAGTGTATAAATTTATATTTGTGACTTTGAAGAAACGATAAAAGATAACACAATTACAATCATAACCTAAGCAATATACAGATTTTACATTACAACGAATATATATTTAATACATTATTAAAATCGTAATATCATTTAAGTAGAATGTCCGACATTAGTCAATTTAAAAATTCTTTATTTGAAGGAGGTAATGAAAGATTTTCTTAGACAATTAAATATATAGGAGACAGGCTGCATATGTCCTAGAATATGAAGGTTTCCTCACGATATTTCATAGAAATACACATTTTTTTATTACTGACAGGTTAGAGCTTGACTGTGACGACTCCTGATGATAAACGATGATACATTTTAAGATGTGAGTGCGTCTATCTGTGAAGAGGCAATTTACCTCTCATGGTTCCTACACAGCATCGAACCGGAACACAACCCCCTTTATTTGGCGGTACTTTTTTGCTGGTAGATAGGTAACTAGCCTCCCAACAGTATATGAAGTTTAAAGAATGAGACACATATGATTTAATACAGAGAGCTTAGCGGTAACTGTCCAGAATTTGATTCCGTGGCAATTGAGTCATCATAGCTTGCCAATTCATTTTATTCTCAGACTTATTAAAGCAAGAGTTGTTCTCATAGAAAGTATATATTCCTATATAACCTATAAAACGATTTTCTAATCCGAGATGAAGACAGCAGAATAACGAACTGCACAAATGATTTTGATTATTCTTGTGTAATTGATCAAATCTATTTTGTTTGAATAATTGATTCATCAGTCCAGAACAAACCACAAAATAAATTGTTATTCAAACTGTAAATAAAATAAATAGAAACAACGAGTTTAAGAACCGTTTACATTGGACTTAAAACGCTGATATAGTGAGACAAACTTTTGAAGTGAAGTTTCACTTACTTACTTACTTGTAGTTTTACTTTTGTCGATGTATATGTGTCTGTTTGATATTTACTCAGTAACACTTCACTAAGATGAAATATAGGTTTTTCCACACATCAAGTCCAACTGATGATGATATCAAAGAACGACTTAAAATCTAAAGTTACAAGTCCTGTACTGAGAAGATTTCTCAACAAACTCAGTTTTTTATTTCACATATCCTCTTTCACACAATTCATCCACACTTTTTTTGGTCGCCCTCTTCCGGCCCTGCCGCTTACCATCATATTTAGGACATTACATACATGGCTATCCTCCCTTCTCATTACATGTCCATACCAGGCTAACCTTCCACAAAGTAGCAATAAGTAATAATAAGTAGCTATATTTAATAACAGGTAATGTAATGTAATAAGTTCACTTTACTAACATAATTTAATAGTAGTAATTTAATTGAAAAACCTGTAATTTCACAAACTTAAATAAGTAGAATTTGAGGACTATGTATACCATATTCAGCGAATAAATATTTGAAGCATACGCACTATATTACACATTTAATTAATCGGTAGGCAATGTCACTTAGACACTTTCGTTATACAAAATAGGATCGAAAGTGCGAACTGACGGCCTCGCTGGCGCAGTGGTGCGAGTATTCGCTTTGCTAGCAGTGGCCGGGGGTTCGATTCCCGGTAGGGCCAATTTAGGAAATTGTATTTTCTAATTTGTTTCAGTCTGGACTTTGTGTTCCCGTACGATGCTGTGTAGAAACCACAAAGGATATATCGCCTCTTACCATATTAGTGCGCTTCCATCTTAGTCCGTATGATCACTTACCATCAGGAGAGATCTGTCAGCAATTAAAAAAAACTTTCGATACAAATTACGAATTATAATTTAAAAAAAATGCAGTTGTCTGTGAAATTAATGCGTTAAACTAATAAATACTGACTGAGCCACATCGAAATATATCGCGATATCTACTAAATTGAACTGTAACAATAATCGAAACAATTGTATATGACACCTTTATCCGTCGGTTGTATTGAACAGTCACCGCTATCGCATCATCAGCAGCCGTCAAACCCGCGACCCTAGAGAGTGAAAGCCATCTAGAATTACCGGGTGAGTGGACGGAATTAAATTGATACCTTGTCTTCCGTAACATCAATCTTATATAGTATTTTCCTTCCTGTACGCGTACGGTGACGTATTTTTTTTACGTTCCGGTGTATACGCACAATAACTTATAATCAAGTACTTAATACTTCCGGATATGAACAACGTACCTACCTTAAAACTATATACATGTAGCAAAAACTTTATACCTTTTATAGTTTATATGTACGAGATCTGATCAAAAAATAACCGTTATTTTAATTTTTTTCATAACGTATTTATTCATCAATAACTATCTTGTCCCCTTCAAAATAAGCACATAGTAGACTCGTCAAACGGCAGTCAACGTTTCAAAGGTCCTTGCGCATTTAATATCATTTCTTACACAAAACTTAATACAGTAAAAAAATCGAACAGCACACCAAAACACGACTAACCTCTTTGTCTGTCAAAAACACACTGACATTCCAAAATGGTTGATATTACCAACATATATAACAGACAGGTGTACCAACATCACAAAAAAAAAAATCCAAAATCGAACTAACGTAACTCACGAAATTTTAAAATAACGGTTATTTTTTGATCAGACCTCGTATGGAATACCAGCGTATGGAATATAGCAGCAGAGCTTCTCAACAGGTGGGCCTAAAATTGAACATGGATAAGGCAAAAGTTATGTCCAACATCCATATTCCACTCCACCCAGTCATCGTTGAGAACTTGACACTCGAAATTGTTGACGAGTACACATACCTGGGACACATTCCAGCTAGGTAGGTCCAATTTCGAGAAAGAGGTCAACCGCCGATTCCAACTACCGATCGGAAACGTGGTCGCTGACTATGGGCCTCATACGAAAGCTCAGTGTCACTCAGCGTGCGATGGAGAGGGCTACGCTCGGAGTTTCTCAACGCGATCAAATCAGAAATAGAGGAGATCCGTACCAGAATTAAAGTCACCGACATAGCCCTACGAATCGCGAACCTGAAGTGGCAGTGGTCGGGGCACATAGTCCGGATGAACCGATGGACGTTGGGGCCCGAAGGTGGTGGAATGGCAACCCCGCACCGGGCAACGCAGTACAGGGAAACCCTCTACAAGGTGGACCGACGATAAAAGGAGCCGGTGCTCGCTAGAACCAGGTGGCGTAAGACCTATGTCCAGTTGAAAATTGCATAATAAATACATTAAATCAATAAAAAAGACATTACAAACACACCTAAGCGTATATCGACAATATATGCTTATCTGTCAATCGCTGACAATTAGGTCAAACGCCATTAGGTTACATTCAAAGAGTTTATATTGTCAAAAGCACTAAGGAGGTTACTCAACACAACTACTTAAACAAAGAAAGATTTTCAGTAAGTGATGGTTCGCTTCCACGCCCACATTCAGTGGGAATATACGAGTAACCTTTCATAGTGAACGTCTATGTCGCGAAAGGATCATGTTTCTCAAGATTTAAGTCAATCTGACGAATAGTTTTGAAGATATGCCAACAGACCCACATTCCGTGGGAATACGAGGAACCCTTTCAAAGTGAACGTCTACGTCGCGAAAGGAACATGTGTGACAAATGTCAAGTCAATTAGACGAATAGTTTTAGTAACTTCGTAGTAAATAAACGTCCTAGATTCTGTGGGAGTATATGGGAACCCGTACTTAGTGAACGTCTACGTGGCAAAAAGAAGATGTATGATAAATTCAAGTCAATCTAAGGAGTCATTTTGAAGATCTCTCAGTATGTGAAGGTATGCCAAATTTCAAATGTTTGTTTTAGTCAATTTACCCGTTATTTTTTCCGGTACTTATTCTGATATTCGGGGTGGAAACTTATCAATGCTCATTAAAATCGGTCCAGCCATTCTTACGTTATAAATGTTGTTATCAAACCGACTTTATATAAAGAAAGAGATATCATTTTGTACATTCGCACTTTTTTTAACGCTGAAAAATCCTCGTAGATACCTGGAATACTCGGTAGGATGTTCCAGGGTATGCCGGACTCATACCGGCTAAACCCAGCGGTGCTCCTACATCACTCGGACACGGGCCACGAGAACGCGACTGACAGATATGGATATGTGCCTGTTTAGGCCCAACTCGGTCAATGACCAAAACTTACTACGAAGGTGGATTGACTGGAGCACCTGGTAAGCCACCAACCACCTCGCGGGACGTCTTTTTCAAAGGTCATCACTAAGGAGGGAGATAGCGATCGTGGATCTCTCGCTTCTCGGCCTTTTCTTGCGAACGGTCGAAGTAGTCACGTTCGCCTCCCTCAACCGTTTCGCCATCTTCCGCGTCATGACATCCCCGCAGAAGGAGAGCATAGCACACCATGCTCTTTCACTGCTCACCATCATTCCAATGACGGTGGGGAGCGAGAGATCCACATTTTCACTAAACCAATACAGTTTCATACATACATAGCATCACACCTCATTCCCATAGGGGTAGGCAGAGACAACATCCTTCCACTTGCCACGATCCTTGCATATCTCCTCCGCTTCTTTCATTCTCATTAAACCTTACATACAAGTTCGTCGGTTTAGAGTACTCTTGACCTAGCGGTTATTTAAATTGTCCTTGTCCAACTTTCGCATTCACTCTTGACTCATAAATCCTATTTGTCAGTCTCCTTTCATTCATTCTCTCCACGTGCCCAAACCATCTAAGTATACAGTTTCAGTTACGATTTAATAATACTAATTATCACACGTAATTTATTTTTATTTCAATCAATATTCATTTATGCGAGCTATTACGGAAAATGCGTACAATTATTTCACATACGTTTTCACTTAATGCGTTCGATATAAAAAAAAAAGATTATTAATCAAGAGACGGTTGAATGAGTTACGCATTAAACAATATCCACAATTAAATACCCCTTTCATAAAATAAAGACAATTATAAAAAATAGAAAGAAAACTAGTTGAGAAAATCGGTGTATAATTTGAAGGATGATAAAAAAAGCTTGTGATTGTATTGCTCTAATCAAAATAGATTTATTAATAATGGGAAAATTAAAGGGACACCCGAATGATTTTTCTGTGGGCTCTTCTCAGAACAGGACACGAGGAATCCTCGAAACTTTAGTAACTTTAACGCCATAATTACTAATCCGATTTAAATGAAATTTGGTACACAGATAGTTCTGGGTTCGAGTCCCGGGTCGGGCCAATTCAAAAATCAATATTGAAATTTCTATTTAAAATTTTCTCAATATTTGCCCGAAGTTGGAATGTTGGCGGTGTGATCCACCCCCGTGCCTGATCTCTCTCCGGTCGTGTCGGATTACCGTCACATCGGACTATGAGAGTGAAGGAATAGAGAGTACACTTGTGTACTATGCCTGCCAATCCGCACTGGAGCAGCGTGGTGGGTCTATGCTCTAAAAACCCTCTCTCCTTTGAGTGAGGAGGCCTGTGCCCAGCAGTGGGACGTTAAGGGGCTGCTACTTTACACAGTCTCACGTAATGACGTCCACAAGGCCCGATCTTGTGCAGCCTGGCTCCAGCGGCTACCAACGATGATCTTTATGTCGTCGTTCCACCTTGTAGGGGATGTCCCTACACTGTGCCTCCACTTCAGCACCTTCGTGCTCCAACGTCCATCGGTCCGTCAGACTATGT
Source organism: Elymnias hypermnestra (assembly GCA_015832385.1). Lineage (NCBI taxonomy): Eukaryota > Metazoa > Arthropoda > Insecta > Lepidoptera > Nymphalidae > Elymnias > Elymnias hypermnestra. The sequence goes on along the minus strand of JACTOM010000913.1, from coordinate 1,064,788 downwards.
GCCACGTCCATTGCCACTTCAGGTTCGTGATTCATAGGGCTATGTCGGTGACTTTGGTTCTGCTACGGATCTCCTCATTTCTGATTTGATCGCGTAGAGAAACTCCGAGCATAGCCCTCTCCATCGTACGCTGACTCTAAGCTTTCATATGAGGCCCATAGTCAGCGACCACGTTTCGTAGCCGTAGGTCATCACTGGCAACACGCACTGATCGAAGAGCTTTGTCTTCTGGCAACGAGGATTATCGGACGGAAATATCTGCCGTAGTTTCTTGAAGGAATATTCCTATCAAATTTCAAGTCTCTACGCCTTATGGTCCACAGATATCGTGATGAGTCAATAGATACCTGGATATATCTTATATATATAGTCGGAGTGCAATAGTCTGTCGAACGCTGGCGCCATCTGTCTATCTGCGTGGGGCAGAGTCAATAAATGACAATCCGGCACGCGTCTCCCCAGTTCTCAAGTGACGGTCCGCCAGAGCGGTCGACTATCGAAACGGTTGTTATCGGGTCCATTAAGTGATTGGACATTATAATCCGAGTTAATTAATAAAGTGTTTGATTGCACCAACATTACCCACCACACCACACTATAGATATTGATGTGATTTATGATTGATTGATATGATTATGGATGCCATTAATGACTATGTCAACGGAGAACTTTACACCGCAATGCTTTATGCTTTCCTTCTCTATTATTCTCCGACATATAGATATGTAGTTTATATATATTTCTTATCTTTCTTTGTTTTTAAGGTTGTCTGGAAGAGTTCGCTTTAAGCGATAGGACCGCCTCTTGTCAATCCGCTTCTTTGTATAAGTTTTACTCTACTTAGACACACAGTGTATGCCCGGCGCTCGTACCGTGCACTCNCCATACCCAACTTTCACTACCATACATAAGTGTTGTCACCAACACTCCAGCATGCACAGCCAGTCTAGCCCTTTGAGACACCATCTGGCTATTCATAAAGGCGTACAGAGCACCACTTTCCATATTCCCTGCATTTACTCTCCTTTCAATATCACTTTCACATGTTCCATCTAAACTCTAAACTCACACAACACATGTTAATACAAAAACGTAGACTATAAAACATAAAAACAATTGAAAATCACGATAAAATACTGTAACTACAAAATAAACCTGAGAAGCTTCACTTCCTCCACGTGTACACTGATATAATTACACTGTTTGAAGTAAAACTTGCTATCGTGACGACAGTGTTACGAAACCTGTGATCGGGCGAAGCGAACCGAAGTTGAGAGGAAGTTATAAAGACTTTCGTATTTATTAATGACTTTGTATCTGTATAAAATTCATATCTGTATAAATATTTTTTTCGATACCATTTATTACCTTTATTTCAATTTATTGATGTGAAGCTTCTTTATCATGAGGGTAATTTTTTTAGGAATGAAACTTGTGATTAGAGTCACGAAGATGTGCAGCGTTTTTTTAATGCTAATTCGTTTGAACTTGAGGTAGTTTTAAAATGTACACATAACATGTGGCATTTTAATTTTTCACTCGTCATTTAATAATTTTCATAAAATTTAACTAATAATTTATAACAACAAATTATTTGTATTAATTTACGAAACTTTTACTATTTAACAGATGTTAATTTTTCCCTACCTGGTCACACAGTGGTGGAAATTTGGCTATAATTTTATTATTATTTTTTGTTTTTATTAAGGTATTATTAAGGTTATTATACTCAAGAATAGTTGTTGTAATAATCTATTTATATAATAAATAAAAAAAATTAACAGAAAAAGAACCTCCTTCAAAACAAACTGTCACAAATATTAATATAAAAATACGCAACATAAACACGTAAAAGTTCCCCCCCCCCCCCCTCCCGACTCTGCTACCACCGCGTTGCAAGTAATACACCTTATAATATTTCAATGCAGCAACAAACGTAAGGTCATTGGCATTTGATTACGGACAGTTATATATTTGGCCATAAATCGCACTCTTACTGTAAGCCGTTGAGGAGTTCCATTGATCTTCATATTTAACTTGACACTTGAACATACCGATGTTACGGTAGGTGGTACTCAAATATCCGGATAGCCTATAAAACATTCTGCCGAGTATCGTTAATTTGTTCCTAAGAATTGAAGAGTTCCGTCACTTTGTCATGGATTCCATCGTCATCACCTAACCAAACTATCATAAGAATCATCGAAATCGGTTGGCGTGATCTTGAGCCATTCGTCCATTTATCGCGAACATTGCTTAATGCAAATTTAACACTTATCCGCTTTTCTCATTAATGCCATCATCAGAACTGGATTTTTTAAAAATGGGACCCTATGACGAGCACCACCTTTCATTTTTAAAAAATCATCAAGATCGGTCCACCCAGTCGGAAGATATGAGGTGACAAACATAAAAAAAATACAGACGAATTGATAAACTCCTCTATTTCTGTTCTTCTTTTGCTGTTCTGTTTGTTTTACTCAGGAGAAGGATTGTATGAAAGGGAAAAAATTAATACAGTTACGTAGAACATCAGAAATTTCAAGAAAACTTAACCACCCTAGTCACTTTTCTTAGTAGTTTTGACACTATCAACTTTTTTAATGTAACCTTATGGCGTTTGATATATATACAGTATACACGAAGCTCAGAGTCACTCAGCGTGCGATGGAAAAAGGCTATGTTTCTCTAAGCGATCAAATCAGAAATGAGGAGATCCGTAGCAGAACCAAAGTCACTGACATAGCCCTACGAATCGCGAACCTTAAGTGGCAATGGGCGCGGCACATAGTCCGACGAACCGATGGACGTTGGGGCCCGAAGGTGCTGGACAGGCAGTGTAGGTAGACCCCCCACAAGGTGGACCAATGACATAAAGAGGGTCGTCGGTAACCGCTGGAGCCAGGAGGCGCAAGATCGGGCTTTGTGGACGTCATTACGTGAGACCTATGTCCAACAGTTACTCCTTTAGAACAGCCTCATTGGTTTAATGGTTAGAATGTTCGACTACAGACATGAGATCCTGGGTTTGAGTCCTGGATCGGGTAATATCTAAATAGATATTAAGTTTTCTATTAAGATTTTCTCAATATTTGCCCGAAGTTGGGAAGTTGGAAGTGTGATCCATCCCCATGCCTCTGAGAACACGTTAAATCGTCAGTCCCCGATCTCTCTCCGATCGTGTCGAATTCCCGTCACATCGGACTATGAGAGTGAAGATAAGAAGCAGCGTGACGGGCCCATTGTCTACATAACCTCCGCGAGTACCCTGGTTTAGCTTTCAGGTTGTGGTCCGGGCATTATCCCTCAAATAAATACGCCTTTTTGATGAATAAAGCGGCTACACCGAACTGCATTCTATGCAATCAATTAGAAGACGTACAGCATCTTCTCTTGGAGTGCATCAGAACAATGAACGAAAGCCAATCGCTGATAAACCGAGCATTCTGAGTAGTCCAACGTCAGAAGTAGCTGTACAATTTTACAATATGATGGACTGACGTGTCTCGTGGACAAAAGTCCCTAATATCCTCTGGATTAAAAGAAAACCCTCTCTCATATGAGTGAGGCTTGTGCCCAGCAGTGGGACGTTAATGGGCTGCTACTTACTTTTTTACTACTTTAGAGAAAGCTCACTATATAAACTATAAGCGTAGGATATTTCATACTCATCCGTACAATTTTCGTAATAAGACGTATTAAGTTTTGGTTTAATACCACTTATTTATCCTTAGGACTATAATTGGAAATATTTGATGTAGAATAAAGAGTTATCTTAGATATATTTGGTGAGTTTAGTAAACAAATTAAATGCATTTCGCTTGTGGTAAATAGAGTACGTAAAGCGCACTGTTTATTGACTAACAACCAAGCAATGCCGAGCAAAGTTCGCAATGGTGAAAAGCTGTTTGTCTTATGGTCTCTATTATGTACAATAAATTCATGGCTGCGGGTGTTATTGATAAAATAATAGGATTTCTCTAGCATTATTATAGTCCCTGTTCAAATTTCTATATCACTTACTTTAACAGATATGTATCGTGAAAACAATAGGATAAATTTAGAGAAGGAAAATCAGGGAATACATGTTTATGTCTTTGCTAATTTTTAGCTTCGTGAAGTTTATTGGGATAATTGGATGAAACCTTATGGACCTTAAGCTTATGAAGTGTAACGGACTGGGCATCAACATCAACGGCGAGTACATCACTCATCTACGGTTTGCCGACGACGTGGTCATTATGGCAGAGACTCTGGAAGATCTCAATGCAATGCTCGATGACCTCAGCAGAGCTTCTCGACAGGTGGGCCTAAAAATGAACATGGATAAGACGAAAGTTATGTCCAATATCCATGTTCCGCTCCACCCAGTCATCGTTGAGAACTCTACACTCGAAATTGTTGACGAGTATACATACCTGGGACACATAGTCCAGCTAGGTAGGTCCAATTTCGAGAAAGAGGTCAACCGCCGAATCCAACTCGGTTGGGCAGCGTTCGGGAAGTTCCGGAAGACTTTTTCGTCCAATATCCCTCAGTGCCTGAAGACCAAAGTCTTCGAACAGTGCGTGTTGCCAGTGATGACCTACGGTTCTGAGACGTGGTCGCTGACTATGGGCCTCATGCGGAAGCTCAGAGTCACTCAGCGTGCGATGGAGAGGGCTATGCTCGGAGTTTCTCTACGCGATCAAATCAGAAATGAGGAGATCCGTAGCAGAACCAAAGTCACTGACATAGCCCTACGAATCGCGAACCTGAAGTGGCAATGGGCGGGGCACATAGTCCGACGAACCGATGGACGTTGGGGTCGGAAAGTGCTGGACCCCGCACTGGACGACTCAGTGTAGGAAGACCCCCCACAAGGTGGACCGACGATATAAGGAGGACCGCCGGTAGCCGCTGGAGCCAATCGGCGCAAGATCGGGCCTTGTGGGCATCATTTCGTGAGACCTATGTCCAGCAGTGGACGTCCATCGGTTGAAGCGACGACGATGACGACGGATGAAACCAAAGAATGCCTATAATAATTATCAAGCCCATTAGCTTAGAATTAGGAGCAGGGTTAATACCTTCTTTAAAAATGTCCTAAAAGTTTCTACAAGTTTGAAGTTATTGCTATACCAAAATCTATTATAAATTATTTAACAGTGTAGGCTTGAAAGTAACTATTGGACAATATTTGAATATGACGTTGAAGAAATAGAGAGTATATCTGTATTCTATACCCATTAACTCTTAGTGGAGTAGCATGGTGGGTCTAAAATGCCTAAAAACCCTCTCTCCAATGAGTGAAAAAAGACAGTTTCTGGCAATGGGACGTTAATAGGCTGCTACTTACTTATTTATATCAAATTTACATCAGATTTAAGTAGAAAGCTATTTTGATATTATAAACAGACACATTTTATTTATTTAAATTGATATATGATGGGAATATCAAATTCATTTAGTACAGATCACACGTAATTTGTATTGAGTAACTTCGATGACACATCATAAATATTCACAAAAACACGTAACGAACACATAAAAAAATGCTAGTGTAGATTCATTATAAACTACTTACGATTCTTAACAGTGAGGAATGCCATTGCGTTAGGAATTTTTAATAAAAAACTTTATTTCCTCGAAGGCTTGAAATTAGTAAGTCCCAGTAGACGTTCTTTGTTAAAAGATGTATAATTGAAGATAACATAAACAATAAAAAGCGTGGGATTAAAAGTGATAGCTAAAAAGGACACCTTGCTGAGTTTGTTGTGGGATCTTCTTGGGTCAGGTAGCGAAGGAACCTTTGTAACTTCAGATTTAAAATCAATCTTTAATATATAACGACTTGATTATTAAAAGCCCACTAGAATTGTCAAATTCGAATTAATATATTTATATTTGACTGGTGTAATGTCACGTGACGTAGTGACTAAAAATGAGAAAGGTATGCTTAGATGGTTTGGGCATGTAGAGAGAATGAATGAAAGGAGACTGACAAAAAGGATTTATGAGTCAAGAGTGAATGCGAAAGTTGGAAGGGGAAGACCGAGGCGAACGTTCCTGGACCAAATCGACGTTCCTAAACCGACGAACTTGTATGAAAGGTTCAATGAGAATGGAAGAAGCGATGGAGATATGCAGAGATCGTGGCAAGTGGAAGGATGTTGTCTCTGCCTACCCCTATGGGAATGAGGCGTGATGCTATGTATGTATGTAATGTCACGATTATTTGCTTAGCTATCAGAAGTACTGGATTAGATTCCCAGGACGGTTTATTGTTGATATATGTTTGACTGTGATCACGCCTGATGGTAGATGATACAGTCGAAGAGGTAATTTAATATAGTTTCTACACAGAATCTTACCGGAACAGAAACCTTATTGCGTGGCACGTTTTTTGCTCGTAGTTTATTAGGCACGACTGCCTCATTGGTCTAGTGGTTAGTATGTTCGACTACAGACATGAGGTTCTGGGTTCGAGTCCCAGGTCGGGCCAATTCAAAAATCAATATTGTGTTTTCTATTAAGATTTTCTCAATATTTGCCCGAAGTTGGGAAAAAGGCGGTGTGATCCCGTGTCTCGGAGAGCACGTTAAGCCGTCGGTCCTGCGCCTGATCTCTCTCCGGTCGTGTCGGATTGCCGTCACTTCGGAGTATGAGAGTGAAGGAATAGAGAGTGCACTTGTGTACTAAGCCTGCCAATCCGCACTGGAGCAGCGTGGATCTATGCTCTAAATACCCTCGCTCCTCGGAATGAGGAGGCCTGTGCCCAGCAGTGGGACGTTAATGGGCTCCTACTTACTTACTAGCTCCTACTTACTTTAGTTACACATAACTTCGTGTACTACTTATCGTGTTTCACACTTCACATCAGTAACCTTTATAAACTGTTGACGTCAATTGCCACAGTTATATTAAAAGCTCAAATGTATAATTTGGTCAATAAAAAACAATAAATTGGATGGCACAACTGTTAAACAAATTAATGTTTGCGATTAATAAATAATTAATCATTTGTAGGGGGAATTATTGCTAATATATTTCTATAGCTTTGTATTTTATATTCGTATAATACTTTCTAATGTGACCTGTAAGAGAACTTTACGTGATTCTGTTAAACTGAAGCTTTCAAGTTTCTTTAGCTATACAATTTCCCTATCAGTTTAGTGTATTTTATATTCCTTTTCCTATAAATTATCTCTTTATTAGAAGAACTAAAGGCTATTAAAACATACAATCTGTTTAAGTTGTTTTTTGGACAAAATTACTTAAGATCCATTTTCTATTGTTTTAATGGGAAAAGCAAAGCTTTTAGAACGCACAAACTTTTTAGGTTCCTTTTTAAACGAAACATCTATATTTTTTTTATGGGTAACGTAATAATATTTTATTTATTTTACAAAATCCACAGCCCTCTTAAAACTAACATATAACCTAATTAAATTAACTTAAGGCCAATTAAGGATTTTACATTTGTTTAATGGACTAATAAGCTCTAGAAAGATTGCGCGTGGATGTGTGTGTGTATGTGTGGGTGGGTGGGTGTGTATGTTTGAGTGTGAGTGTGTGTGTCTGGAGTCAAATACAAGCTACCTACTCACTATTTGAATTCATTAATTTTATTAATTCTTTTTTAATTTCTCTGAATGCGGCAAATTATGGAATTATTTGCATAATTTGTTTGACAATATGAAGTTAAAAAAGAGGGGTGTTTGGCGCGTTCTAAGTTTAGGTGTGTGAAACCGGAGAATGTTTGATGTTAATTCGATGCTGTCATATTGACCATGGCAGCATCCATACAGAAACAGCATGTCTAAAAGTGATCTCCTTCTTTCAAGAGACAATAGATTATGACACAAAGTTGGGAATAATTTGAATTCATATCTACTTTATGATGTGAGCGGGAATTAAGATGTTTAAAAAATTTTGATTGTAATTTTTTTATACTTTGTTTCTGATATTTAACAGCAGGGTTCCAAATACAGCTACAATATTATGAAATAATCTGTATATAATATATTTAAATAAAAGTTTACTCTATAACCTATACGAGTAAACCTATAGCCTACATATCAAAGGGCTAGATTCCAGAACCGATCAACGAATTAACAAAACTACAATATATTTTATTTTTATCTATATCTAATAGATTACAAAGACGTACTTAACGATAAGTTGTCTGTCGAAAGATACACATATTAAATAGTCTCTGTAGAGATTAAAGGGCTAGAAGCCAGAGCCATTTAAAAGGCTAGAGGCCAAAGCCATGAGAACATACTCGTAAATATAATATCTTTATTAACAGATATAACGAGACATTTTGTCTGAAGTATATACATGGATTTAATTCCAATTCTAATGAAACAACATCAAAGTTTTCGCTTCACGAATTAATATATTGTAAAATATTTAATAAACTTACCTCGCGGACTGTAAGCTTCACAAACAACAGCATAAAACACAAAAATAAACACACTGTTCAACAAAACCGAATGCCACAACACAGCCATAGTTAAAAATCACAAGAAATGTTTTAAAACATCACAAATTATAATTACTTTAGTCACCAAGTATGTAAAACAGATCAGTATTAATTGCTCAATAAAATGTTTAAATAAAGCGCGTTAATTTGAGACGTCAACGGCTTGTAATTAACAGTTTTTTTTTATTGCATTTGATTAATTTCTTTAAGGAAAAAATATCCCATTTGATCTTTATAGTTTTGATACGTTTAATATTTTATATACCACAGTTTCTTATTAATTTATCACTTAAAAGGCTGTATAGATCATATAGCCTCTTCTTCAGTATTATAAGAGTTTATTTTTTTAATTTAACATTGCGTTTAAAGCTCAGGATGTCTTTGTTTCACCGTTGACGTTTTTTTATTGAAATTATATAATTTCAGTTTATTTTTTAAATAAATAAATAAGTTTAAATCACAGAGGAACGATTTTGAACCACTCTTGTTTTTTTGTTTTGTAATTGTCTTGTAATTTTACGTAAATATATATTTTTTGAAGCGTCACTAAGTTAAAGGCCTTTGATATGATTTTGATTCAATTAAAAAAGTATATACATTCTTTTTAATTCATATATTTGAAGCACAAGAGTTGTCTTTTGATATACAATAGTTTTTATTTTAATTCGATTAAAAATATTGTATGTTTTTTTTTTTAAATAAATCACTGTTTAAAACCGATTCACTGTTTGATTTTTTCAGTTCGATTAATAATATATATTTTTCAATGCAACTATATTAAATTTACAGTTATTTTTTTTTATATAAATCACTATGCTTTAATCACAGGAACGTATTTTAATCTGTAGAGACCACAGGATATTTGATGTACTTTATTTTCTAATTGGAATTCGATTAAAAATGTTAGAGGCACTGGAAATGTCTTTGTTACTGACTGACTTGATATTTTTGATTAGTTTTCGGTATTAAAGGTAACGTCTGTAATCCCCGATGTCCGGATAAGAAATGATTCGGTAAAAAGTCGCGCGCGCACCATTGTTTTTATTGAGTGACAAGTGTTTTTTCTTTTTCCCTAGAGCCGGCGCCTATATCCCCACTGGGAAATCTGGCCGCGCTCGGAGGCAACCTGCCTTGCCAACCTTCGGTACGATTATCTATCCATCTATCTATTCGACTATATGTATCTATCTTTATGTTTGTATAAATTCAATGTAAAACTAGCGTATAAAGTTTAAAAAGTTCGTAAGTATGAAAAATGTTTCAATTTGACCGCTAAATTCCCATTAACGAAATGAACGACCGATTTTGCGCAAACTTCACGTAAATCATCTACTAAATAGTCCGAATAAGCCTACGCATTTGGTTTGAATAGGTGAGACCGTTCTTAAGTTATAAAATTACAACAAAAAGTGGCGTTGATTTATATACATACACAAATATGTCGACATCAAAACAGTTGCAGTATAGGGGTTGAATTATGGAACGGGCTACCTTTGATGATCAGACAAGCTATATAAGCTTATAAGGCGATAAGGGCGCACTTTGTACCCTCTGATTAAGTTATTGTATATATTTTCTGTTATTATTGTGTACAATAGAATGTATTCTCACTCTCTGTGTATGTGGATCTTTCTCTATTAACATCGTATATCTTCTCTCACCCTTCTTAAACGGTTTCTCTACCGCATTGTTGAAGAGATCGCTATTTGGCGATAATACTACCCAATTTATTTCTAGAAAGAGTAAACTTAGTTACATAAGTCGCTATTTTACCGAGCCAAATTAACATGCACTAACTCATTCATCAATTTATCTACGACACATGCAGTCAAACACACCCGCGCAAGAGAAACTATATACACCTGGGCACACATGCACAAGCATACACTCAAATCAACCAAAATTATTTGTAAAATCTTTGATATTCTGCCGTTTACCTCAATTCTCCTAGTTAAAGGCAAACTAAAGGTCTAAAGAGCCTACATCTACTCCAGACATATACGGCTCCTGCTTGATAATCGTTCTGCTCAAAGTACCAGAGAAAAGGGCTGCAGACCCAGCTGAAGTGCCTACGCCTTATTACGTTAGAAATGACGTCATTCTTCGTGACTCCAAGACACTCAGCGTGGAGGCATTAGTCCGGCAGTTGGCAAGGAACATGTTCCGTCACGCGGTCAACTCTCCGCACATACATCTCCACGACATTGCCAGCCGCCAGCTTAGATTTGAGAGCACTGGACATCCACTACCTTCTGGACTCCTGCTGTCACCACTACTAAGTGTATATGAAGATGACGGCGTTAACAAAGCGACAGCAGTGGCAGTACCCTAACAAATAGCGAGCATCGACGATGCCTGAGAAAATTAGCCAGGGTAATGAGGCATTACCTCGAGCCGCGTGCTCCACAACTTGATTGTGAAGCAACCCGAACAGGAACATTGTGTTTATTAGATATTATATATATGTGTGTGTATGTATGTATATATTTATATAATGTGGCTATATGTAATATGGCACGAAAATATATCGTAATAGACGTAATATAAATATAACGTAGTAGTAGATGTTTAATAGGTATAAGTATGGGTAATCATAGTCGCGGCCATGATATCACTTGCTAAAGGCTCCCTTTGAAAACCAGCGCTGCAGTTCACTGCAACATGATACTGACACGGGAGACCTTGTTTGATCACGAAATATAGATAAATTAATTGTATAGTATAAGTACCTATGCATGTAATCAAATAAAAATTTTTTTTCTTTATTTCTTTCTAGATAGTGGAGGGCGCTGATCAGTGCAACGCAGTTGATACTTCTGACCATCGTTTCTGTGTTTTTTATGATACCAATGTACCGTCCCTCATATAAGTAAATAAATAAGTAAAGGCACATACTTGAAAAACGTTGCTAACCCCTGATCGTAGAGAGTGAAATGATTGCGGGCGCGTGGCGAATGCATTGCAGTTGTTACGCGGCTGCGTTTAAGTAAACACGAGATATAACGACACAAGGTCGTTTGATAAATTACCATAAATTATACTAATAACATACATATTCGCTAACATCTTATAAAATATTCAAATTCAGTATCTTTACTATTTGAACGGGTACATACCACGATGGCGTTTTTTTTTAATTTTGCCGATATTTCGACCCAATTGCATGGATCGTGGTCACGACGTTACTGCTGTGGTTGGTTGTGTCAAGCTGTCAAGGGCAGAATCTGTCTACCCTACGTCTGATTCTTTTATTTTTCACGGCACCCACATCCATTTGTCGGCATACTACACTCACAACGTCACGTTTTAATTTTGAAAAATTGCGTCGTTTGTTCATTTGGCATAGCTTCACCACTGGATTCCACGTATCAGCCAGCTTAAAACCATCTTCGCGATTGAAATTAGGATATTTTTTAATTTCAATGGCCTCGCCAACTAATCTCGGCATATAATGGCGGTCCGTGGAAAGAACTTTCGGGCTATGAAGTTCTATCCAGTGTTGAGTTCCCTGCTGTTTAAGTTTAAAACAAATTCAGTATCCATTTAAGTTCGACTTTACAGTACTTTTGAATCAAATATAGGTTCATCCACTCATTCAAATCAAATCAAATCAAAAATATCTTTATTCAAGTAGGCATATTACAGCACTTTTGAATCGTCAAATTATATATATTTTCCACACTCTGATTCTAATTTACGTTTGATGATGGTACTCAAAATCGGCTTAAAATCTAAAGTTACGAGGGTTCCTTCGCGCCCCGATCCGAGAAGAACCCACAACAAACTCAGTCGGGTATTTTTTTTACCATCATCATTACAATAACATATTAGTTTACTATATTTTAATTAAAATTAGAGCAATTCGTTCACTCCCAGACGTTCCTATCGTCAAAATAATCTTGCAACTTATAATACGATTTTTCTATCAACTTTCTTTTCATACGATTGATGATCTGGAATCTAAGGGTTCCATCGAATCCAGGACTGACAAAAGCCCACAATAAAATCTGTCTAGGTATCCTTTTTGTACTTAAATCATTACAATAAAGCATTAATTTATTTTATGTATGTACGAGTAGATTAGAGTGTAGCGTAATTTATTCACTTGGAAGCTTTTTTATCATCTATAATAATTTTTCAAACTATAGTAAGTTTCTTTTAACAAAGGATTTATATTTATTAAGCAACATCTCTAGAAGGTCTTCAGGGAGTTACCCTGAAGACCGATCCCCACCTTTTCTATATTAGATGATTGTAATAAGGCAGAAGTTACCAAAAATCTTTATAATGTAAAGCTGAACAGTTTGTTTGCTTGTATGTGTTAATCTCAGGAACTGTTGGTCCGATTTGAAAAATTCTTTTAGTGTTAGATAGTCCATTTATTGATGAAGGATATAAGCTTATACTTGCTATATTATCACAAGTAGACTAATAGGTCCATCAGTAAAGAATGTCTCAAAATATATTTTGGTCCTTTTGAGAGCTTCCGCTGCGTGCGCTGCAGAAACAGTTAAAGTTCCGCAAAAACCATGTATGACAGTATTGCTCCCTTTTAAAAGTTCAAAAAAAAGTCCAGGACAGCAATTATCTATCTTGTAAGATTGGCTCACTATAACCTTTTTTATCCTACTCAAATTACTTATCCTCTCTTTATGGGCTAGTAAGTTTATAAGAGAAACTACTGAGTTTCTTACTGGTTTCTTTTCAGTATCATCAACTTTTTGAACTATTGGCTACATTATTAATTTGCAGATTAAGGATTCCAAAGAACTTTTGCATGTCCTTGAATAAAGGATACTTCTAAGGTTATAGCGATAATTTATCATACACTAACCAATTTGTTCCGAAATATTACAGGTAATTTTATAAACATCAAAGAAGAATCAATCAATCAATCAATCAAATCATTTATTGCAGTACTGTTGGTAAATAGGTTGTTACAATTTCAGTTCACACGTGCAACAAGTGGCCATACAATGGCGTGCAATAATATCAATATATTTTTGTAATTAAAATTTTCATACGATATTGTATTAAGTTTTACGTCATAAAGTGTTATATAATTTAAAATTCGATTCTATGTAATATTATTATTATAGTATGTATTAATCATACAAAACATCTTCGTTTTTTTATAAAAACTATTATCGTTGTATATGTGTATGTTATAATTTTGTGCTTACAAGAATGTAAAAAAATAACAAATAAAATTAATTAAATCCGCATCCAAATTGTTGTCCATAGGGTGTGTTCCTAAAATACTGGCAACATTACCTCTTTGGATAGCTAAGCTGATCCTTTGCCCGAGGTAAGCGCCAGCTTTGAGGTCACTTGTGGAATCCAGTAACCGCTTAGAAAGATGTTTAAAAAATATTTTGGCTTCAGAGCCCCACGGTCCCATAGTTTCCACGCCAAATGGCAGAAATATGTGATCTTGTGTAATAGATCCATATTTCTGCAATTTTTTAATTTCGGCGTCAGTCGCCACAATACCAGGCAACGATGAAGATAATTTTAAATGTGAAGGCGCCATGGTATCAACACAAGTCGCATCCCATACCAGGCACCTTCCATTCTTCCATGGAATTAAAGTAATTCCGTCAGGTCTCTTGCCATCGCTACGTACAACACCGTTCGGCTCTAATTGAGCCGGTACGTTAGCAGTGGCAAGAGCTCTACGAATAATATCATTCAAAGCTGCATGTCTTGAAAGGCGACCGGCACTGCGCTGACAAGATAGACCATGGTGTCCTAAGCGGTCGACTTGGACTCCGCAAGGACAGCAATGAGGATGAACTAATGGCAAACCTAAACGTAAACCTATACTAATACAAAAAGAATTGTTGTCTAATAACGTTCCTAAATTAGGCGATGGAAGAGCTTGCAACCAAAAACCTGATTCCCTAGTCGAAACAGCAAGAAGACGAGCACGCTCTGTAGGATTCTTAGACTCGTTTAGAAGTCGGTTATATTCAAGTTTACAGAGCGGCTCGTCCCACAGCCTTTGTGAAGCCAAAGAAACAGGAAGGGATTCACCTGGACATGCATCCACCCAAGCTGCTTTGGCTTCTGTACAATACGGAATTTCATTTTGTGATAAATCCAAAGAGTGTGTAATTTTTTCGAATAAAGATTTTGTGCTATGAACAGATGACAAAAAAGCCGGAAGTGCAACTGATGAAACTTTTCTTATGCCAATACCTCCAAACCGTATTGGCAAAGAAGCTTGGCGCCAAGACTGTTCAGTTAATGAACAATTTAGCGTTTTGATGAGTATGTCTTGAATGGACGAGTCTATTAAATTGAGGTGATTTAGAAATTTCCAGATAGGGCAGCATCTCAAAAAATAAGTAAATTTTGGAACAAATAAACAAAACCGAATAATGTGATATGCCATATGTACATTAATTTTGCTAAGGTTATCAAAAATGTTTATGAATTTTGAAATTTGATCTTCTAAAAAAGAAGGAATAGCGTCTTCTAAAACTGGTGCACCTAATAGGCGTAGCGATTCTATGTCTATAATTTTGATATTTGGAGCTAACTCATTAAATTTATCAATAACTTTTTTTCTTTCTATGTATGGAAAGGTGTTTGGGACGTATAATTCACATTTGTTAAAATTTAATTCCAAACCTAAAGTTTTAAAGTTATCAATAATAATATTTAAGTCTTCAAGAACTGTTGTCGCTTCACCTCCAAAAGTTCCATCATCAAGATACCAAATGTTTAATTTTGAATTTA